>JAQFYP010000062.1:0-45035 GCA_034694865.1 Bilobella braunerae
TAATGAGCCAAGTAGCCAGGATAGTTTTTCTTCCTTCGATTGTAGTGAGGCATGAAGCGCTTGGCGTGTCTCCAAGTAGACTCAATCGAATTTGTGTGTGCTCCAGTTTCTGGGTTTACAAATTGGATAGGTTAGGTTTAGGTTAGGTTTAGGTTAGGTTAGGTTTAGCCCCAACACGAAAAAAAATATCATACATGGGCAAACTTTTTTCAACTTTTGAAAATTCATAACTTCCAAACCGGAAGTGAGCGGTCAAAACGGATTTCATATTTGGAATCAGCATCAAAAACTGAGTAAAATCAAATTCTTAAATCCCGCAAAGGGCCGAAGGCCCTTTGCGGGACTTGTTCCTCGGTTTTTCCGGAGTAAAAGGTCAAATGTTAAAATGCCCAAATTTCAACGTGGTTTATCCAATCCTGCAAAGACCGCTGGGGCTAGAGGTGCCAAATTTTGTAAAGGGATGAGGTTTGTAAATGGGGTGGTTTTGGGTCAAACTCCGAGTAAGTTGTACTTTTGACTTTTACAGGATTAAAGGTCAAACTGCGCAAAATTTTACGTGTTTTATCCAACCCTGCAGACACTGCTGAGGCTTGGGGGCCCATATTTGGTACAAAAATGAGGTTAGGAAATAGGGTGATTCAGGGAGAAACTCCGAGCGAAATTTACTTCCGGTTTATTCAGGGTCAAAGGTCAAATGTCAAAATGCCCTAAATTTAACGTGTTTTATCCAATCCCTAAAAAAAAACACTAGACCTAGCGCCATGCTTGGTACATGAATAAGGTATGGAAATATGGTGGTTTAGATCCAATCTTCGGAAAAGATCCTCTTCCGGTTTTTTTAGGGTAAAAAAAATGTCAAAATACCTTAAATTTCACGTGTTTCATTCATTTCCGCAAAAACCACTCGAGCAATATTTGGTATATAAAAGAGCTTTGGAAATTAGGTGGTTTAAAGCTAAACGTCGTGGAGAAATTACAACCGGTTTTACTAGGGTCAAAGGTCAAATGTTAAAATACCCAAAACTTCAGGGCATTATCATATCCTGCAGAGACCACTGAAGCTGCAAGCGCAATACTTTCCATGCAAATGGGCTTCGCCTATAGTGATGGCAGGACTATTGTTATTGCGGGTAGCTATTAATCCGCAAGCGCCGCGAAGCGGCGCGAAACAGCTAGTTAATTTATAAAGTTAATTTATTTACAAAAAAAAAGTGATTGGTTTAAAGTACTCTTCTTACTGCAGTAAAAGTTGAGCAGCTTCGAGTCCGTTGAATTAAAAAGAAATTTCAGAATTAGGAGCAATTTTCTTTAATTGGAAGCTCACTAACTTGATGATTAGGCTGGTTTTTAGTTTCTGTTCTTCGAGCGTATACAATTAGTTAAAATTTTAGTCTTAATTAAATTTAAAAGTTTTAATTAAAAACGAATTATTAATTTGTAGCCAATTTATCAAGTTTAATGTTTTGAAGGGCTTAAATTATTTTGCCTATTTTTGCCCCGTCCATGGCTTCTTCTGTTTGACCCAATCCGGATCCGTTTTGACAAAATTGTCCGGTCGACCGTTCGTGTTCCGGTAGAAGCACTCGGAGATTCCAGTGCCCTCAACACCGTCAACGCTGAATTTGCAGCGACGCTCGACGATGCGAGCCTCCCACTCCCAGCCAATGAAGAGCTCTTGCGTCTCCAGTACTTGGACCTGGACGACATACTGCTTTCCGTCGGAAGCCCGGACATGAATGGCGTAGTCTAGGGGCGGGGAACCGTTTTCTCCGTACGAGTACAGGTGGGGCTTTACGAAGTCAAGGGCCTTTAAAGTCCCGTCGGCTTCGTACATATACCCTAATTCAAGCCTAAAGTTCAAAAGATAAAAAAAAATCAAAATCGCTGAAACGCTGAATTTAGCGATTTTCTATAACTTACTCAGAGCACGTAATGGGTTGGGATACAATTCCAATGTTGAATCTTCTGCCATCCTCCAGACTAAACATGTGCATCATGTAGCGATGCAGAAGCTTCCATTCGCGTCTCATACCTAAATATTTAAAAAAAAAAAATTTTTAATTCATTTTTCTAAAAAAAAAAATCCAAAACATTTTTTTCTTCATTCTGTTTAAAAAAATACTCAGGTCATTTACCGTAGCTGTGATCCCTCATGGACGGCATACTGAATTTGAACTTTGACCCATCCACTTCAATTTCTCCTGTCAGAGTACCGTGCTGCTCGTAATGGGTCTGGTGGGCACTTGAAATGACATGGGAAAACTTTGTTCTAAATTTTGTTTGAAATTTCTAAATCGTGTTCAAAAAAAAGAGAGAAGACATACTCTTTGAGCATTTGAAAGTACTCTCGACTCCATGTTTCCTTTGCAATGGATCTGGCCATCGTCCAGGGAGGAATCATGTGATCATAGTCGAAGTGCGGGAGAGTGCTCGTCCAATCAGCGCTCATTTTGACCTTGTACACCTTAGAATCGCTGCCATGTAATCTACGGCATTCAGGAAAGGAAATTGAGTAGTAATTTTACTATTGAAAAATCAGCGATTCAGCGATTTTGTAATTACTTGATATTCCCTTCGTAGTGAAGCTTCCAGTGCTTCATGGGAACGACGCTGGAGTAGCGAAAACCCTCAGCGCCGAAATGCTCCTCAGAGCCACCGAAAAGCATCGTGTCGGGAAACTTCGGAGAAACGAGCGTTCCGATTGAGGGGATTCTAAATAGAAATTGGAAATTGATTTTGAAAGCGGTTTCCTTTTTGTAGCCCTACCTGAATATAAAGAAGCCATTAACGACACCGTGGGGACGCCGCGCCGTGCCTGTAATTATCTGAAAGCCATCCGCGTTGGCCCCATTGAAGTAAATGGCGTCAATGGCCTGGAAATGAGGTGAAAGCTTTTGAACTTTCTCCATTTCATCAATACTCGATTTTGATTGGGTCCCGTATCCGGCTTCATAAGAAGTTTCGCCTTTCAGTTCTTGCTTCGATCGCTTTCTATTATCGTTCCACTTTTTGACAAAAATTCAAAAATTCTTTTTATAAAACGAAAATCTATTTTTTAAAAATGAGAATCTATTTAAAAAATCTTTGATTTTTTTTTTAAATTTTAATATTCACCTTCCGTAACTTGATCAATAGGTAGAAGGCAACGACTTTGAGCCAATAGAATTTTCCAGGCTGAGAATACACACCGCAAATTTTCTGTCGATCCACTTTTGACACAAAGAGAATGATGCCGGGTATAATAAACGTCGTGAAAATTCCCCAAAGCAGAAAATGCGTGCAACAATCCATGCTCGTAATTTTATTTCCAACTTTTCTACTAACTACTACAGAACTAAAACTACATTAACTTACAAATTAAGAAAAAAAAACTAGACTAGAATCGGTAAAGCTTTGATGAAACAGCAAATTTCAAAATGTTGTTTTTCACAAATGCCTAATCGCTGTCGTCAAGCGATAAAGTGGCCATTCACTTTGGACCCATTATCACCTCCTGATTAGCTTTTTACAGGTGTGTTAGCCACTACTTTAAAAAAAAATATATAGCAAAATTTAAAAAAAAAAAAAGTGAGGTCTTATTGCCTCGCAAAACGAGGACTGATTGCGCTAAAAACGAATATGCTACTAATTTTTTTTTTCGCTTTTTGAAAATTTCCAAAAAATCAGCGATTTCGTTGATTTCAGTCCATGAGGGCCAAGTCTATCCAGTGTCGAAAGTAGGGCACTGACTGAAAGAAGTCCACCTCTTCGTCAGACACTTTGCACTGACGGCCTCCAGGCATAATTTGAACAGCGTTATGTTCGGTCATGTTTGGCTTGAATGGCAGCGCGAAGCTAACAATACCGAGCTGGACGTATTCCTCGGTATCGTTGTTACGGATCACGAGGCTTCCGCCGCTGTCACCCTAAGTTTTAAAACAAGCGTTTTCAATTTAAAAAAAAAAAAAAATTTATAGAAAAGCGATTTTTTAAAACAAACCTGTCCAGTGAAGCCCTCCTTATGGCTCGGCATACTTCCAGTACAGAATACTCCAGCAAAGTACCCATCATACTTGACATGGCTCTGTACTGCTTCAGCCTCCCTTCCGAACCCTTCCTCTAAAAATCGCTGGCAGTTTGTTTCGTTCTGAATCGTAAAATGGTCGTTTGACAGCAATGCGTCCGGTTGCGGCAGCACAGGCTCCTCCCCCAACTCCGTCATTCCCCACCCACTGACAAGTGCCCTTTGACCTTCGACATATGGTGTCTCTGCCATGAAACCAATCATGTCAATTTGCATCAATTAAAGTTAATTTGATCATTTAAACGTTTAAAAAAAGTTCAAAATTACTAGGTCTGTTTTGAAAAGCTTACCGACACTCGCCAATGGAATTGCTTTTATGTTTTCCTTGAACACAATTTCCTGTTTCAATTTCACGAGCGCCACGTCATTGCCCACGTTTCCAGTGTCGTAGGCATAGTGAAAGGTGACCGCCTCAATGTCGTATTGCGATGAATTGTAATCGCTTGAATTATCGTCATTGCATCTGTTGGTGTCGCCAAGAATGACCTTGACCAGGGTTAGGTCTGTCATAGGTTGCGTCTTTGAACTGTAAGAACAAATTCTACATAATAAAAGACGTATTTTTTACAGCCATCATTGTGATGTAGATTTGAATGTTCAACCTAATCAAAGTAAGTTTTTGTTTTAACATTTTCTGTCCTAAATTGTGAAAGGCGTGAAAATTATGGTGTAGCAGATGATCAGTGGATTTTATCTGGATTGTAACAGGCTTGTCAGGCTTTTAAATAAAATTATCAACTTTTTCTAAACAAAATCCTCTTAGGAAATTTTTTTTTAAAATTAGAATTTGGATGGTGGTTCATACGTTCCCAAGAAGCAATGCGCTGCTGTCAGGATATGTCGTGACCCGACGATGGACCCACCGCAAAAATGCATCCCTTCGCTGAGGCTACAGTTCTCTCCAATCGCTTCCTGGATCGCTTCCAGCTCAAATTGTTGCGTAGTGTACATCATGCGCAGGCTCGCTTGCCACGGCACCGATAGAATGCTCGTTTCGACCCCATTCACAATCGACCCGATTTTAGGATTTTTGCTAATAATTGAAACATTTAAAAATTATAATTACAACTTATTTTATCATTAAACTAGTATTTATGATTTATAACGAAACAAGCTCATCATAATGCATGAAGACTTTAGTTCTGTCCTCGGACGGGGTTGCTTGGCTAGTATGAAGTGCAATAAGGTTTTTTTTTAGAAAAGAAGTGTGGTGCTAGAAGATTTAATATTTATTGTTATTTGAGTTAGCACAAATTAAATAAAATCTTCTTACTTTATTTCAGAATCATCATCGGTCTGTGATAATTTGATAAATCGCCGATCGAAATTTTCATCCCGCGAAGTGCCGTCGTCTACTTTTGCAGCAAGCTCAGTCTCTTCCTCATCATCGCTGGATGACAGCGGTTTTTGACCTGTAGTAATTTAAAAAAATTTATTTAAAAAATTTTAAACAGAATGGTAGGTTGAAGAGAATTTAATTGTACATAAAAGCCTTTACTTCCATCGCTGATTTTGACTTCGAAAATTTGCGTAATTCGAATATGCCATGCGTAGGCGGGACTTGACATCAGTGCCAAGAGATGCAGGGTCTTCAAGTCTCTCGTCTGCGGACCGTGTCTGTCAATGATGGCTGAAATTGTATAAAAAGGCAGTATGTAATTTGTTTGCAATTTTAAATAATCAACATTTTTTTAGAACGCGTTTGCTTCAGAAAAACGAACTAGAATATCCAGTGAGTTTGCCGCACCGCGGCGGTGGTGTCCACGACTCGAACCCACGGATGAAGAACAAGTCAGAGTCACAGGTCATCCCTTGGCCATAGCTCATTTCATCAGACTCAAATTGGAGAAAGTCAAGCCTAAAAGTTAAAATTAAACAAATTAAAGCACTAATTGAATTAAGTTGTTAATAAATCCTTAACAATCAGACATTAATTAGGACTATTTTTTTTTCATAATTTTATATAAAAATTAAACGAGAAAGATCTAGCTGTTCCTTTCATTAGTACATAGTTAGTCTACTAAGGACCTTAGTATGTCACGCATTCATGTATCTAACCAAAATGAAATCCTATTTTTAACGAAAAAAACTAAATGGAATTTTGTAGCAACATTATCTATCTAGTGACAATGAGGAATTGCAAAAATTGGGATGAAATTATTAGTAATAATTTTCACAAAGATTTTTACAAAGGACACTTCATTTTTGTAAAAATTGAAATAGAGCTGTCAATAGAAATAAAGTAAGAAAAGGAAGTCTCTTTTTAAATTTCATTTCTAAATTTCATAATCATGTCTTCTATTTTGAACTTGAAACAGAACGTCCTTTTTCGATTCGTCATTCAAAATTTATTCCATCAATTATCCCAATGCATAAAAAAATTAAGAGTTCCAAAATGCGTGGGCACACAAACCATGAAAAAACACGAGATCAGAAAGGGGTGAATATTTGCATCCCTTATATAGTTTATATAAAAGTAGTTTTTGTGTGTGCATCATCCCTCTTAATTTCCACCCCTCATTATAACTGGGCTGAATTTGTACTTGAGCAATTTCCATCAGCATTATCCATAGTTCCGTCCATTCTCTGTACCATCATATGCCCTTTTTGCAGCGATTTCATCTCAGCTTCTGAAGCCAAATCTGATCTTTGGAAGACCACATTTCCACTTTTACGATTTTTTTTTCGTTTCAGCTTACTCAAGTTGCCTGTCAAGTCGTAGTGAGTCGAATCATCAACTTTGAAAAAGCCAAGAATAGAAAAACCTCCCCTGCAGAATTTAATGCTTTTTTGCAAGGAACTCCCCAAGACACAAGCGTATCGATCCGTGTAGTTTTTGCAAAGGATCCAAGGCCTGAGAGAGCGATCATAACAGAAGCCACTTTATATTACGTTCTGCACTGTTCGTGAGTAAGGCCAAAGCAACTTCCCCATTTTATTGACTCACCAAACCACACACCAAAAATAAGTTGAAAAAAAGTAGGGGAATCCGTGACATTTGATCGCTGAATGCGTGATCGCTGTCACGATCTTTAAAAAGTTTAGTTGTCAGCGTTTTTAAGTACGCCTTAATTTCAGTGGAAGTCAAAGACAAGCCGGAACTTGGCGTGACCTACTCGGCCGTCAAAGGTGAAGTTTCAGAAATGACGGAAGTAGAGCCCTACGAGAATCAATCGGTAAAGAATATTTTAAAATAAACTAGATTTTCAGTTAAAAACATCATTTTTTTCTGTTTTGAAAATTTGAAAACCGAAATTCTCAATTTTTATGAAATATTTGTAGAGTAAGCAGCTGAACGTGAATCGATATGCGACGAAGAAGACCATTGCACAGGGGATGCTGGACATTGCTCTCTTAACGGCAAACGGTAAAAGAAAATAGCTGTATTTTTTTTTTAAACAAATTGTTCTAAATTTTCAAAAATTTTGAAAAAAAAAATTCTAGCAAGCCAACTGAAATATGTACTGCAGGCTGGGACACGACATCCGTTCTATCATCTCATGCTTACCCTCATTTCCATCTCCATTGTTCTTCAGGTGAGTCACAAAAGAAATCGAACAATAGCAAAATGCGTTTTTTCGCGAAAACGCACCGTAGTGATGCATTTGATGGTCCATTCCATTCCTAAGTAGGGTTAAACGACCGCAAATTTTTGCACAAATAAAATGATGGGAAAATGAGCGTTTTGCATGTTCAGAGTTCGTTCACTTTGATGAATTTGAAAATTCGAGAAGAGCACATTTGCGAAAAAAGCAAGAAAAGAGAAAGTAGGAGAAAGTTCCTGGTGTTAGATTTTCGGGGAATCAGAAATAATTTGTTGAAAATAATGTTGAAAAAAAGATTCAATACGTCACGAGACAAGTGGCTAAGCTAACACAGTTCAAACGTTCAATAATTGAAATAATGTTTTATAAATTTAAACGGTTTACAGCCACACATGATTTAAGGGTAGTTTGGTTAGGTTTAGCGGGTTTAGTTACTTAAAAATTTGGAGTTTAAGCGCCAAGGTGCAGCGATTGATTTCCTGTTCATTATTGGCAGGTGTTGTCAGGTGTCTTGGCACTGACGCTGAACGCACTTCGCGACTGTCGCCTACACCTCGATTCGAACGTGTGGTCAGCACACTTATTCAATTATGGACAACTCGCCACCAGCTTTGGGATCACTGGCATCAACATTTTGATTTCCGCGTTTGACCCCACTTCAAATACACCTCCAATAATTGGCGTGGGAGCAGGATTGGAGGGCCCTTAAAAAGGACCCTTGAGTTTCCAACGTCGAAGTAGTCTCGAGTAGAAATTCTGTTAATTTGCTTCCAACATCGTTTCTATTTATAGGATTTTGACGCAAAACTAATGACTAAACTGACTTAATTTTGACGCAGAACCGCAAAAAAGCACATGAATACTTTCAAACATGCCCCATAACTCGAAATGTTGCAAAATAGTTTTTAGAACTGTTAAATTTAGCTGTGCCATTACTTTTATAGTTTTTAAAAATGGAATGGAATGGATCATTAATGCATTAATTTTGTTTGTATAATATTCGTTGTTTTGTTTTGATTTTTAAAATTTCAAAATTTCAACTTTCCAGGTCACAGCCGGGATTTGTATGCTATATTTAGGGTCACTGAACATGAACAAACCGAAAAATCAGTCACTGGCCAACATACTCAACAACGTAGTCACGATTAAAATATTCATAATTTCCGTCATGAACATAATAATCAGTTCCTTTGGAATCGAGCACGTGGTTCAGGAGGAGGCTAATTATGCCAAAGCGGCTCAACTGAAAGCCGCTAATTCAGCGTCAGTTGCCCTCCAGCCAAGTTATAGTCAGCACATTGGTGGTAAAGTTAGCTTTGACGACGACAGACTTTAACAGGTCGACAACTTAAGTTGGGGTACAAACCTGTGTTGACTGGCTAACGCCAACCTAACAGTATTTAACTATGTAATTATGTCCAATACTCAACCCTCCATAGCATTATTTTGATCTTCGGGAACAAGCTGTCTGCAATAAGTATTTTGCCTTTTAAAGTAGTAGCAGCCTTCATTAACAAGTTTTAAACTTTCAATAATTGTTTATAACAAAAGCAATTAACTAATTAATTAAACCTTCCCAGAACTTGACCTGTCGTAACGCTCTACTATTCCTAGAAGAGTAATTTGTTAGCTAAATTTGTGATAACTTATAATTTGATAATAAATATCTGGGCTTCGAAATGTTTGGCAAAAAATGCCTTCCGTCCTAGGACGGGCTTGTTAAGTTTATGGAAATAAATGAATGAAAAATTATTCTAATTCTGAATAACCGTGTGTATTAGCGTTTTTGTGTGTTATCGGTTAAAGTGTAAAAAGGAGTTATTGTGGAAACATTTGTCACCTCATACTAAATACAGTTAGGAAGTTTTGTACTATTTCGAGTTGGAACGCTTCAGCAAAAGAACTGATCAAACACTGTTGATTTTGCAGTAGAAATTAAAAGAAAAAGTTTAGTTGACGTGTTAGCGTAACATAAAAATTGCTGTATGTTTCTCCATTAAAGTTAAATTAGTAATCTAACCATTTCCCACTCTTCCGATTTCCCATATCCAAAGATATTGAAAATTCTATGGTGGAAAATTAGGTTAACTAAAAATTTCCAAGTTAGTAGATGACCACGCGGTACATTGCCTTACCGTATAGCAATTGACGTCTCGCTCAATTTGAGGCTGAAGTCACAGATGAGATCTCCAGAAGAATTTTGAGGATGATGTGGAGATTTGAAGTAGGTGACGTTGTGACGCTTGAAGGTTGAGCCACAGGATCCCGTTACTCCAGCCACCGCTTAAGCGATTTAGAACAAGCGTTTGTAGACATGATGATTTTAAATGATTATTTTTCATTACTTTTAATTAATTAGCCACCGCTTAAAAGAATAAACGCTAGTAGACATGATGACTATCGTTTATTATTATCGTTTTTAAACTGATTATTTTTCAATACTTTTAATTAATTATTTATTTTTATAATTATTTTTCTTACTGTCACAACACGCCATTTCGTTAGCACAGTACCCAACAATCTTTCCATAATTCGTTGTACAATTCTCGAAATCTTTGGTACAAAAGCCGGGACAAGATTTAGCTGTCAAGCAAACAATATTTTGACTCTAGATCCATTCCACTTAATCTTAAGTAACTTGCAATTAAGTACTTTATATATTTAAAGTGTTCAATTGCTAATTATGTTGATTTTCCTACTTACCTGTTGAAAAAGCTATCAAAGCCAGAAAACTTGCAATAGCGAGCGCTTGAACCATGTTTTACAACAGAGAAGAAGCTTATGCTTCGAAATATGCAAAAACTTGTTTTAAAAAATTTCGCAACGTTGTCAAAAAAATTTTGCATGTGCAAATATACCCTGTCGTGACCGACCTTCTTCGATTCAATTCCGTGCTAAATGCAACCACTTTTCTAAAGTGGCCCTGTTCAAATAAGCACTCATTAACTTTGCACTATCATCGATTTATTTTCAATGCCATTTCTAAACAACTTTCCATCGAATTTAGGTTAGGTTTGTCGAATTAGGTCAGGTTTCCTTTTAAGAAAACCTAAAACCTACTTATCTACGTTTCGTGGAACGAAATCCAAATAAAGTGGGTCAAAGTTCACGAGCAGCGACGATCCCTTCTTGTAGTTCAGGACAGTATCAGACCTGAATTCTACTCTAAAATTCAGAACTAAATGAATCAGTAACGTTTTCATCGAGTCATAAGCGAATCTCATTCCGATGCAGCGCCGCGGACCGTGGTCAAAGGCCACGAAGGCGTAAGGGTCCAGCAACGGTTTATTGTCCGGTAAAAACCTTTCTTGTTTAAAGTCGTCGGGATCCGGGTAGTGTTCCGGATTCCGCTGGACCGCCCACATGGCCACGTACACTTCGGTTCCCTTCTTGATGCGTATGTCACCGTGCGTCCAGTCCTTGGTACAGATACGCTCGATCTTGACAGGCGGAGCCAATCGGAGGGACTCATTGAGGCATGCGGTCAAATAGGGCGTGTTCTCCTCTTTAATGCTGTCGTGATTCGTGATTCCAGAATCGCTGAATTTTGAGGCAACTTCCTGGAACAGCGTTTCCTGGATATCTGGATTCTGGGCCATGTAGTAGAGAAAGTGGCTGAGGGTGGTTGACGACGTTTCGTAGCCTCCGATAAACAAGTTCATGAATTGGGAAATCACGGTCACGTCCGTGATTCCAAGGTTTCGAAACTCTTCGGAACCAACCTTGTCCATGATGTCGTTAAGTAAGTCCACGAAATCCGTAGCTTTGGCTTCACGTCTGTCACGCCGTGATTCGAGGATGTGACGAAACGTCGTCTCAAGGAGCTTCGTGTACGAGTCGTCAAAAGTTGGAGCAAAGGCGTTTAGGAACGGAAATGTCACTTTGGGTAGTTAAACAGTAATTAATTTTTTTTAAATACTAATTAAAGTTGATTAAGATAATAACTAGCTTTACTTGCCAAGCTGTACAATGGGCCGTACACAGTGTCTTCGCCCATCATTTTTCGGAACGCAAGCGCTAGAGCATTATTCGGATCCTTACGGTTCTCGAGCTCAATTCCCAATGTACTCTGAGCGAACGTGTCAATGAGCCAGGCTGTGATTCGCCTAAAGTTTTAATTATGAAGCTTTGTTAAGTGGTTAATTGACTATTTTTGGCCTAGTTTTAATTAACATTACAGTTTGCAATCGTAGTTAACTCTTCCATTATTTCCACGACACTCTTCCTTCAAATCGCGCATGTACTCCTCGGCGTGGGCAGCCATGACATTGGCCATTGACTTCAACTTTGATGTGGTAAACATGGGACTGTTAATTAGTTAATTCACAACGTTGAAATGAAAAAAAAAAATTCTATTTGATCAATATAAAAGTCAAGCCAAACAAGCCCGTTGTCGTACACCATAAGATTCAAATTCTCTACATCCTTCATTGAACGTTTTTGATTTCCGACAGGAAACTTCATAAATTGACATTACAAAGCTTCAAATCTGGACAATTTGTTAATGGTTAGTTTGTGTTAGCTTGTCATAGCGCGGGCTTGTTTGGCTTTATATAGTATTGAAAGTCCTGAACGATTGAGAGTACCTGAGCATAGCCCTAACGGTTTTCCATTTCTCGCCTATAAAATAGTTTGAGTTGATTGAAAAAAAATTTATTTTATATTAAAAAAAATTTTTTTTTTTTTTTTTTTTTTTTTTTTTTTTAAATTTTTAATGGTTTAAAATCAAATTATACCGGGAAGATAGTCTAGGATTTCGTTTAGCAGTGGAGATCCCATATCAATATCTCTTCGATTGCTAAAGTGATCAAAGTCCTTTACGAGTATTTGGCGAATTAATTCTGGGCTGCTAATGAGAACTTGCGGAGTTTGTCCAAGGTAAAGCTGAAATAAATCGTGGTAAAACGGCGTTTACAAAGAAGCCAAAGACATTTTAATAAATAACCCATTTAAGGATTTTTAATTGTAGAGGAATTTTCAATTTTAATTTCAATTAACTTAAACCGACGGAATCTAAAAATAAAATATTTTGTAATTGAGCTAACTCCCCAAATTGGTCCATATTTCTTGAATCTCTCGATATCCTTGAGATGCGGAACTTCCTTGTAAAAGTATGGATCGCTTCCAAGGAAGAGCGTTGGCGGAATCACTGGAAATCCACAATTTTCCAGCGTTCTGTAATTTCTTCTTCCATACAAAACTACGGCAATTATTAGGCAGAGGAAGAGTGCGGCTAAGATCAATAGCATCTTGCTCCGCTTGGAAAAATCTACTAAAAGTTTTCCTACTTGGTGTGTTCCAGTGCAACTTATTTATTAGTGTTAACTTATCTTCAAACACTTTATTTCAGAAGCGTTGGCTGACTGACACTTATCACAAATTGCTTCATAGAGAAACGCTTCCTTTTCTTTTACAAAGTCAAAGAGCAACTTGAGATGTACACTTTATAATGCCGTGCGTAACCTTATTTACAGATTTATTTATTTAACCTTAGTTCTCGTGTTAGGTTTAGTGCAAAACAAGCCTGTTCTTGGACAAGGGAGCCCTTCAAATACCAGAGATTTTATTTGGAACAGACAGTTTCTTTGGTTGTGCAATAATTTTCGTGTGTTTCTAAGAGAAATCTATAGGAATTGGCAATTATGGGCTAGAAAATTTAAGCGTTAGTACAACAAGGGTCTGGAATAGCTTAAGTTTCTGTCCTTAGAAATTGATAAAGCTAAAATCTACCACTGCCCAGACCCAATACACTAGGCGATTCTCACTATAAGCCACACTCACATATCCTACGTGACTAAAAATACGACTTTTGTTGAGTAGACTAGGTAAGGTTAACGTACTAGGTTTAATTAATTAATTAAATTAACGTTGTTAGTGAGATGTGCAAAGATTTATAAGATTCATTTGCCGTAATTTTCAAAGAACCAATTGTAGCACAATCAAAGCAGATGGAGACAAAATTGTCGACAAATTAATAATGCTAAAAAATCAACGAGATTTCGTGAAATCACGAGTTCACAGGCAAAAAGCACTTACTACATCATATAAAACTTTGCACTGATTTTCAATCGATTTATTTTCAATGCCATTTCCGAACAATTTCAAACAATTGTACATTAGGTGTTTTTCTATTTAGAAAACCTTTGAAAAACCCTTTAAAAACCTTCTCTAACTCTGTCAGATAAAAATTTGCATTTCCAAATGGCTCGTGTCGTGACCGACCTTCTTCAATTCAATTCCGTGCTAAATGCAACCACTTTTCTAAAGTGTTCAAAAAAGTATAGCTTTGCACTATCATCGATTTATTCTCAATGTCATTTCTAAGGAACGTGGCTTGAATTTAGGTTATTTTTTTAGGTTTAGAAACCAGAAAACCTATTTTTCCGCCTTCCGCGGAACTAAATCCAAGTAAAGTGGGTCGAAGTTCACAAGCAGCATGGATCCCTTCTTGTAGTTCAGGGCCGTATCGGGCCTCAATTCAACCTTAAAATTAAGCACGAAATGAATCAGGAACGTTTTGATTGAGTCAAAGGCAAATCTCATTCCAATGCAGTTCCGAGGACCGTGGCCAAAGGTCACGAAGGCGTAAGGGTCCAGGCACGGTTTGTTCTCCGGTAAAAACCGTTCCGGTTTAAATTCGTCGGGATCAGGGTACTCGTCCGGGTTCCGTTGGGCTGGCCACATGGCCACGTACACTTCGGTCCCCTTCTTGATTCGTATGTCACCGTGCGTCCAGTCCTTGGTACAGATTCGCTCCACCTTCAGAGGAGGAGCCAATCGGAGGCTCTCATTGAGGCAGGCTGTCAAATATGGCGTGTTCTCCTCTTTTATACTCTCGTGATTGGTGACCGTTCCAGAATCGCTGAATTTTGAGGAAATGTCTTGGAACAGCGTTTCCTGGATCTCTGGATTTTGGGCCATGTAGTAGAAAAAGTGGCTTAGGGTCGTTGACGACGTTTCGTATCCGCCAAGAAAAAAGTTCACGGCTTGGGCAATCACGGTCAAATCCGTGATTCCAAGGTTTCGAAATTCTTCGGAATCCATTTTTGCTGTGATGTCGTTAAGCACGTCCACAAAATCGGTCGCTTTGGCTTCACGCCTGTCACGCCGTGATTCAAGGATGTGGCGAAAGGTCGATTCAATGAGCTTGGTATGTGAATCGTCAAAAGTCGGCGCAAAGGCGTTGAGGAAGGGAAAGGTCACTACGGGTATTTAATCAGTAATTAATTTTTTTAAATGTTAATTAAAGTTAATTAAGATATTAATCAGGCTTACTTGCCAAGCTGTACAATGGGCCGTAGACAGTGTCTTCGCCCATCATTTTTCGGAACGCTAGCGCTAGAGCATTATTTGGGTCTTTACGGTTCTGGAGCTGGATCCCCAGCGTACTTTGGGCGAACATGTCAATGAGCCAGGCGGTAAGGCGCCTGAAGATTTTAATTATGAAGCCTGTTAAGTGGTTAATTAACTATTCTTGGCCTAGTTTTAATTAACATTACAGTTTGCAATCGTAGTTAACTCGTCCATTATTTCGACGACACTCTTCTTTCAAATCGTCCATGTACTCCTGGGCGTGAGTAGTCATCACATTGGTCATTGACTTCAATTTTGAAGTTGTGAAGAGTGGACTGTTAATTAATATTAATTAATTGATAATTAGTTAATTTGTCAATCACAAAAATTTAATTTTAATTTTAAATAAAGCCAAACAAGCCCGTACTAAAACGGAGAACGATTAACAAGCGCAAAATATTAGGCCTTCAGTATCTTCAGCGTTGAGTTTTATTCGAAATCTTATGCATCTCGTTTGGCTTATATTTATTCGTACAATTTTAAGCGTACCTGAGCATTGTTCGAACTGTTTTCCATTTCTCGCCTAAATATTTTAATAAATGGTTAAGAAGATTAAAATTAATTTAAAATGATTTTGTTTAAATTCTTAAAAACTTTTTTAATATATATTTTTTAATTATGTTTTTTTTTTTTAATATTTTATTCTTAAATCATACCGGGTAGATAATCAAGAACTTCGTTTAGCAATGGAGATCCCATGTCGATTTCTCTTCGATTGCTAAAATGATCGTAGTCTTTGACTAATATTAGGCGAATTAGCTCTGGATCGCAGATAAAAACTTGCGGTGTTTGTCCAAGGTAGAGCTAAAATAAGGAAGAGTAGAAATTCAAAAATACTGTTTAAAACAGATTTTAAAACAAACTATATTAAAGCATGTATTTGAAAATTGAGCGATTTTGAACGAACTCCCCAAATTGATCCATATTTCTTGAATCTCTCGATATCCTTGAGATGCGGAACTTCCTTGTAAAAGTACGGATCGCTTCCCAGGAACAGCGTTGGCGGAATCACTGGAAATCCGCAATTTTCCAGCGCTCCGTAATTTCTCCTGCCATAGAAAACTACGGCGATTATTGAGCAGAGGAAAAATGTAAAAATCAAAAGGCAAAGGATCCCTTCGATCATCATGCTGCGTTTTTGAAAATTCAACTAAATTCATTTTCCAATTATTATCAGCGTCCTTACTATAACGACTTGTTTCTGTGACTTATCTTGAAAGATACGCTGTGTTACATAAGAGTTGACAGGCACTTATATCATCAACTTCTTCATAAATTCCCTACACTTAAGTGTCAAGTGCAACAGTGCAAGTGTGAAGTAACACAATCATGCTGTCAAGCTTAATTAAACCCATTTCCAGGACAAAATTTCTACAGTAGACCTCGGTTAAGCTAAATCTGAAGACGAACGCTCAAGGATTTCAAATTATTTGAAGTTTAACTTAATCGAATAATTTACTATGTAAATTTCCATCAGCCAACGCCTCTATACTTGCCAATTTATTCGTTTAGCTTAAACAAAATCGCAATAAGGAGTCTACTGTAGCTGCGCGAGTGAAACTCTCTCCATGGAATTTTGCGCTCATCTCATCACTGTCAAAAGTCTAAGGACGTAACATTAATATAATTGTGAATTTATAGCCAAACAGGCCTGCCCTGGAGCAGAGGTGTAACCGTTGAATTTTCAGGACCTTCGATTTATGCTTATAAATTATTAATTGCACGTGATTAGTAATGTTATGATTATGAATAACAGATGCAAATATAATTTACTATTGTTTTATCTGTGTTTAGTGTTTTGGATGTAGCACGAAACTTTTATTACTACAATCGGTAAACCTCAACATAAACCAATCGAAAATAAGCAATGCTCAAACAGTGTTTGTGATTGTGACGACTGTTGTTTTTTAACTAACAACTTACAATTAATAACACATATTAACTCAACGTTACATTAATTAACGTTAAATTAAATAGCTTTTCGATTCTTGCAAAAAGCAAGTCGTCAGTAAAGTTTGGTTGCTTAAGGTAATTTTAAATATTTCTAAAGTGCTCATCACATTTAGTTTTTAGATCGAAGAGTATTTTGGAAGATTTGTAAAGGCTAGAATTGTGATGCTTTAGCAGTAGCATAAAGCTTAAGTGAGTAGTTTTTGTAAGTAAGATCATAGCCCCACCTTGCTTGAGTTCAGAAACGTTTTTTTTTTAAACTTTGCTGGAAATTTTTTTTAACAAAAAATACAGCTTTTGTCTTTTGTAAATCCAGGAGTATGGCACACACGTCACAGTTAAGAATACAATGTAAAACTACGAAAATTATTTAAACAACTCATTGATAATTTTTACCCCCAGAAAATTTGTCTACGCCCAAAAATATTTAAAAAAAATGTCTACACCCAAAAATATATAAATCCAAAAAAAAATTTCTAGACCCAAAATTATTTAAAACCCCGCAAATTATTTTTGTCTACTCCCTAAAATTTTGTTTCTACCAAAAACCAAATTTTGCTCCAACAAATTTTGATTCCGACGCTGAAATATGGCTGATTCGTCCCAGAACTTAATTAGTTTCCAGACGTTTTTCTAAGAAATGGATAGGAATGAACAGAGTGGGATCGCTTCGGCTCCAATTTAGCGCTGATGGATCCCACAGGAGAGCTGGAAGAAGACGCCAAGGACTGGGAGGAGGAAGCGTAGGCAGCGGCTGCGGAGGATGAGGCCATTCCCATCTGACTTTTAGCACGTCGCCGATGTCGCTGGCTCTCGACCAATGAAATGATTTGATCCTGCGTCTTCAAAAACTCGCCGCGCATCGACACCTCCTTCACCATGTCACCCTCCTCGACGCTTTCCGTGATCACGCGCGAAAGGCGGGGGAGCGTTTCTTTGAGGCGTAGAATCTCTTCCTCTTCTTCCTAATACCCAAAAGCGGTTTAATTAACAAACACGTTAATTAAGTTTGTTAAAATTAATTAAAATGGTAAACAAAATAAGAGAATCTAAAAAAAACATACCCGAGCTCTCCCAGCATAAGACAAAAGAACACAAATCCCTTCAAAGCATTCCCAGAGTTTTCCATTGATAAAACAAGCATTTTTCGAGCAGAAATTATATTCCGAGTTTTTGAATCAAAATGACAAGCAATCCAATCACAGCTATACTATAAGGAATTGATGGAAGGTCAACAATTTCCATCATCAAAATCCAAAGTCACGTCACCTCCATGACCTTTTGAATATCAAAATCAAAACTCCCAAAAATAACCCTTATGACATCAAAAAGGGTTAAAAAATATCCTATACGACGACAAAAAAGGTGTAAAAAATAATCGTTTTAATTCCCACAAAAATGCATCACACCGTCATCTAAAAACTGAAAAGCGAGACAAAAGGGCTTAAAAACAAAAAGTCGAGGGATTCAAGAGTAGTTATTTCTCGTCGAGTTTTCTTTTTCTTTTTCTAAAACAAAATTTACAAATCAAAAAATAAGATTGAGAGAGATTTTTAAAAGTAATATCAAAGGAGGATCAACCAACAAAAACGCATCCCAAACAAAAGAACACTGAGCATTTCCTACAACAAGCATTAAAATATAACAGAAAATTTTCGTAATCCTAATCTTTCTTTGCAAAACAAAAATTATTGCGTTTAAATAAACCTAATGATCAAATGATATCTTAAAAACACAGCGTACGGAGTTCCATATGAAGCTTTACATTATTGTGTCACACAATTAGAAAGTGTCGTCAAACCCTAGTTTTCCTAATTGTTGACTTAAATTAATATTAATTAAACTTAAGTTAAACTTAATTAAAATCAGTGCTCTGTAAGGCCTTCCTATGATGTGCGATTATCTTACGCGTGCACTTTTGACTGATAAGTGGACTAATAGTGAGGCAAGTTCCAGCTCTTCACTGCTACTGCTCTGCAATGGCACACTCCGATAACCCTGACGCAAGCACTGAACCTAAAAGAAATTAACAATTTAACAAACTAAGCAATTACACTTGAGTGGCATTTCTATAATTTAAGAAACATTTTAAGTTTAACGTTGAATATCTACCATATAAAACAACTTTTTAAAAACCTTACATTTTAAATTACAGCAATACAATTAAAAGTAAATTAAGTCTATAAACACATTTCTTACTGGGTAAGATGCCTGACCAAGAAAATTCGGATCTCCAAACATGTCCTCATCTTGCACCACAAAACGTATCATAGCAAATTCAGGAATAGGAACTTCAAAATCAAAGCTTTCGTTCCAAATGGGATTGAATCCATTGTCACCTAAAAATCAAAATTTTCGATTTCATTCGTTTGAATTCCGCATTTCTATTTACCAAATAAAAAAAAACTTTATACCTATAGTTTTTGTTTTTTGACTCGTGCTTGAATTCAAACTAAAATCAGCACCAATAATTTCAATTTCGACAAAAGGGCTCACAATTCCTCGTCCAGATTTGGATAAATGTCTAGCACCGATTACCTGTAAGTGCAAGACATGAAAATTTTTACAACCTATCCAAAATTTAGTTTAAACCTACGAAACAAAACTACATAACTTATACAAATATTTAGTAAATCGACCAAAAATTGTTATACATTTTTTTTAAATTTAACACTACTTTGGAAAAAGAAATGGTACCCGAATGGTTAGAATGATTGGTTCAATGTTGACTAGGGAGGCCTTCGAATTGGGATCAAAAGAATCATCAAACATGAATTCTGGTCTCAGAATATATCCACACCCTCCGTTCAGTCTGAATTTGGCTTGATTCAGCTGCATTGCTTTATCTAAAGTTCACTAGAAATTAGCATAAAATTTCCAGAAACTTTACCAGAATTTTTATTTTTAAAATTTCAAAACTTTCTACCTGGAGTTTGATAATTCAACGCAACCATTTGACACCCAGTGTTCCAAATTGACACGGGATTGTAATTTGAAGAGTCGAGTCGTTGACCCTTGGGATATACACGACTAAATTGAACCTAATGTCAGACAAAGTTGAAAAACAATGAAAAAAAAAACTTTTTCTAAAAAATAATAATAATAATAAAAATACCTGATGATACCAAATGAAGAACTTTGGCTCCTGGAGACACATCAACTTCTCTGCTGCCGTTTCGGGAAACGAGGCCATTTCGAAGAAAATTCGACCTTTCGTCTTCACTCTGTCCATCACAAACTTATTGACGGAGCAGCAGTAGATGATGATACTCGACAACTCCTTGGCGATTCGGTTCATACGCTCCATTTTCTTGTTCTGATTCTCCTAAATTAAAAAAGAAACAAGACAGCTTTGGAAACTTTAAACTTCACTAATTCGAACAACTTAATGAAAAAGACCATTACCCTGTCACTAGCTGTTTGTGCCGTCTCTTTGATGGCATCATACCACTCTTTGGCTTCTTGGTCTGACTTGAGTGCCACAATAAACGGTGGGCTGTTGGGATCAGAGTAAATTTTGAGGACAAAGGGCAAGTTGACATCGTAGTCATTCCGGACCATCTCGACATAAGCGCCCATCATCTCCACTGAACCTTTCTGTAAACTTCCTAGCGGTGTCGTGTCCGCCAATTCTTCTTCGGAAGCGTCGTACTCACTCTCAGAGAGGACTTCACAGTAATTCACGGGGAACCATCCCTGCTTTCCGCCGAATTCTCCAACCCACCAGTCCTCGTGCTCTTGAATCACATTCTTGATGATCGAATTCGTTTGAAACGTCAGCTCGTCCTCTCGCCTCGCAGTATAGTCATACAGAGCTCGAGCTTGGATTGGCTACATAGAAAAATAATTATCACCAATTTCGAATTAACATAGTAAACTTGAGAAGCATTCATTTGTATCCAATGAATAAATTGTTGTTTTTTTAATTAAAGTAGACAAGTAGAGCTTACCGTTCTATTAAAAATGTTTGTATCCAAGTACTCAGGATGTGCATAAACTCCGTCCTCATCATCAGGGTTCTGAAATTAGGAAAATTTCAAATTTTGTGAGTAAATAACTCACGAAGATTAGACTTTCTAATTTCTACACTTGAGACATAAATGTTTTGTTGAAAAATGCTTACTATTCCCATTCGTCTTATTAGTTCATCTGTGACAGGAAGGGTGAGGGAGACACGATTATAAAAGACGTGTTTTTCATAGTAGCTAACTAGATCCACAATCGTTTCAAATTTATTTAGGCCGACTGTAAATAGGCGTCCATCCTCTTTTATAACACAGTGTTTAATGCGCTTGTCCGCTCTGTGATAAAACAACACAAGTTTTGGCTAATACGATTCTCAATTTACAGATTCAAAGGAAGCCGGCAATTAACTCACCTGAACGAAATTCCGAAGCGAGAGTCACCGTGAGACACGACACGGACGAGGAAGGCTCCGTCATGTGGAATTCGACGAAGTTTGTCTTCCGCCTGCGCACGGTCAATGCTTCCATGGAACCAAGGCTTGTCCTCGTGACTCTGCGGCTGCGGAACCGGCTCTCCCAGAACAATATGGAACTCCAATCCGCGAATTGGATTGGCTCTGTAGTAAGTGATTAGGGAGTAGAGGCTGTCGAATGTAATCGAATCCACCAAGTAGTACTTTATTCCTCCTGTAAAACAATCAAATTTTAATTAACGAAATTTAATTTGCAATTAAGGAAATTGAAATTAAAGCAGTTGAAACTTGAACCACCATTTATAATAAATAATAAGTAGAAAATGGGAATGAAATACCGCTCAGGCGACCCCAGTGATACTTGGAATGAATATGACAATGATTTGTTCTTCCTCTTCGCCTAATAAGTAATACATAAGATTTTCATTCAACAACATTCAGTTTAGAAAAATTTAAGAACTTTAATTATTTTAATTATATTTAATTATGTAATTAGTCAATGAAAATCTTTTCTTCGTTAAACTTGTGTTAATTATTAAGCTCTAACCAGAAGGATAACGTATAATCTCCTACAAACGTATCGCTTTCCCTCACAAGGAAAGTTCCGTCTCCCAGATGCTTGTACTTCTCTATCAGCATATTGGCCGCATTCCTTCCGCCTCTCAACCGCCCATGAAACCACTTCTCGCTGAAATGCAGTTCTTCGTGCCGATTCTATTACAAAGAACAATGTTCAATATTTCCTGTATTTTCAAACCATCGTTGAGTCGTCAAAATTTGACCTTTTTGACCTTACACTGCCCTTATCAGTCGAATCCGCCGATTTGGAGTCTACTATATCCTGTTCATCCTCCTCCTCAACCTCATCTGATTCCGGAGGATTCGTGACCTCTGTGTACAGGAGCTTATTGTGCGTGAGGACAAAGAAGTGCGGATTCCATGCCGATACCTCGTGATCCTCAAGGAACATGATTCCATTCTTGATAGTGTTGCTCAAGTCCATGTCCTTGGAGAAGTCGTCATTTTTGGACACAAAGGACCCCTCATCAGCCCCATCCGGCAATTTCTTGTGCTTGAGAATGATGCGCCGCTTGAGTTGTTCCGGCGACGGCAACTGGGTCTCGTTCTTGTCGAGGCTTGTCGTCACCAACATGTCACCAAATACTTCTTGAAAGATTTGAGCCATCTTCCGCTGCTGAACGAGAGTGCAGTGATCTTCGATACTGAGGATGACCGGGTAGTGAGAGACGGTGAAGGCGTGCTCCTTGATACAGCGAACGACGTCAATGAACTTGATTTTGGTTGTTAGGGTATGACCGTGGAAGATGTGGATCTGAGAGTCAGGGCCGTCCCAACAGTCGAGTTCAATACAGCGACAACCCATGAGGAGACATCTCGCATATGCCTCCACTGAAGACTCAGACGAGAACTGGTCGCCAGTCAAGTATCTATATAGCAATGCATCAATGACATAATACATGTCATCAGCAACAATAAACGTGCAATCATTTCAAATGAATCATAGTTTCAAGAAGGGAAGACGAATTTTGTTTATCTTTTAGCTCAACGGATGTGGAATTGTCTAGTTCTGAAAAATAAAAACTTAAGTACGTGTTATGAGAGGAAGCGATCCAATAGTGAGAGAGAGGTCTCGTCATATCTTGATTTACGACAGAATGGGCCGAGTCCCAGATTTCATTTTGTTTGGAGAATAAAAAGTCAACGAACTGAAAAGAAAGATTTGAAAATTGTCAAACTCAGATTCTGGGTTTTTTTTTTTTTACAAATCACAAAATCGTAAATTTTAATTTATGAAGTTTTATATTGAAGGTAGGTTAAACACGGTTAGTTTTAAACTGTTAAGCTTTTAGCTGAAATTTTAAGCTTTACCTCAAAAGTAGTGAAGTAAGGTTCATGTGTATCTCGTCCTGGATCTTGCAAATAATCTCTAATGAACTTTGACACTTCCTCAGAACTCCTGCCGAGTTCTTTCTGCTCTGTCTGAAGGAAAGATTGAAATTCGAGTAAGGTGACACGGCTGTTGTCAGATGAATAGGCACTCAGGCTGTCAGTAAATATCTAAGGACACGGCAAAAAGTCAAAAGCTTTATTTATAAACAACTAATAAATCGAAACTTTGTCAACACTTACCGTGTGGTCATTTCGTAAGCGATGAAATAATATCATAAAGTCATCAAATCCCATTTCCCCCGACTTCCGGGTGTCAACATTCTGAAAAATGGTTCGAAGCTTCGTTGTAGACATTTTGCAGTTAATCTTTGGCAAGAAAACTTTCAAGTCCTTCAGTGTTATGCTAAAAGAAATATCATTATTTTATGGTATAATGTAAAAGTACGGGTTTAATAAGTTAGTTGCGTTTTCTACATACTTCCCTCGTGCGTTCTCCATGGCGTAAAATTCTTTTCTCAACCAAACTGAAAGCTGAAATGGATAAGGTCCTTGAATTGTATCACCAACTAAGAATTTTAGGCCCTTGACCCAGAGTTCGCACTCCTTTTCCGATAAGGCTGTATTTAAATTAGGCAAACTTACTAGGTCTTCTTTTAAATCTATATTAAAAAAAATACCTGCAATGGAGAGTGTGCGAAGGCGGAAGTCAACTCCGTAGAATACAATAAAGCACTTTGAAGGTTCTTGACGCTTCGAGTCATCAGGCCATCGGTCAAAATCCTTTGATATCTTTCCCAGACGAATTTCTTTTACCTCACGAAGATCAACTGTTAATCAAATAGGAAATGTAAAAGCGGAGTAAGTAGAAATAGCTATGAAACAAATTCACTAATTGAATCGATGAAGTTAATTTTTTGTTCGAAAACTAACCAGCTCCTTCGCAAACGTTCCTGCCAGTAACATTCTTTTGCCAAATGATTTGCCTCGTTTCTCGCTTGATGGAAAGCGTTCTCCTCTCCGGCCTTTTGCGGAAGAAAAATTTGGTGACAACGGTTCCGCGTTCCAGTTGAGAGATGATGACCTCCATTTCCGGAATAAACGGCGTCGCAATGCTGCCCGAACTGTTGCTCGACCCAGCAAGGTTCCCCAACCCATTTTCGTCCATTTTGGAATACTGACGTGTTCTGGCAGGACACTACCTCGAATGTTGTTAAATTAAATTGATTCCTTCCAAGCATCCAGTGGGAGTCCTTTCCTGAAATTCGAAGCATTCACTTTAGAACAAATGCACAAATCCGTAAAACGTTTATCCACACCTACCCTACCCTTTTGGTTAGGTTATGTTACAAAAATTGCTGTTTTTGTCAAGCTTTCTTTCTTGAATAGAGTAAGTTTCAAGTAATTAAACTTACCTCCGTCATCGTTTCGTTGCAAGCTTTCTGGAAGTACCTGAAATTCACAAGCACTGAACAGAATAATTCAACAATTAGCTTAATCTGGTTCCTAAATTAATTAATTATCAGCAAAACTGCCTCGTCGTCTGTTCTAAATTTAAGAATTAAAAAAGATAAACAAATAACACATGAGAATAACTAATGTTGTGAAATGTCAAATGACACAAGAGACAAGACAGAAGACCCCAACTGATTGAGAGAGGAAACAAATTGGCCAACTACAATTTGAAAGAATACGGATTCCCGCACTATCATCAGTAAAATTTCTTTGACAGGCTGATACAGTTCCAGCAATTTGAAATCTTAAAGGCGGAAAGAGTTGTACTAAAAGCTACGCCGATTTTCTTTTAATAGGCGAGCGCCAACATTTTATTTTTAACTAATAACTAATACGGTAAGTTCATCAATTAATCATTTATTTCAATCATTATGATTTAATAATGAATTATATTTATTCATCGAAATTAATTTTCATAAATAATCAAGTTGAAGTTCAGTAGAATTTGGAAAAAAATTATCAAGCAATTTTCTTTCCGGTCCATCAGTCGAAAACAATTTATTTAAGTTTGTGAAAAAAAAACCTTCAATTTTGTAATTACCCTAAAAGTATTCTCGGCTTCTTCGTAATGTTTACTATTATTTTTTATTGGCTTTTGGTTTTGAACGATTTTAGTTTTTGTTTTCCTCGATTAGGACATTCTGGTTTTTCTCAGCTTTAAAAATAGAACTTTTTAATATTACTGAAAATTGCCCAACAGTGAAAGACTACAGAGGAAGTTTTAGAACAACGCGGTGTTGTTGCATCTGCTGCATGCCGCGTGCAGCGTGGATAGAGTTAGAGAGGTCATAGTTTTTTTGTAATTATTTGATACATGAGTTAATTAAATTAGCTTAACTAATTAATTGTTTCAAACAACTCTAACGTTTTCTAATTGGTTTAGTTGAAATTTAGATTATTTCTAAAACTTCAACATGCAACAAATTGTACTGTTTACGTTCACAGTATTATTGGTCCTATCATTGTGGTTATCATCATCATCCAGGCCAAGTTAGTCCAAGTTATTCCATTTCATATGATGTGAAGCCAGAAATCAAGGTAATTAATTCAGTAATTGAGGGAGACTTATTAACTCAAGGGCTACTTAACAGCAGTATTTGATAGAAAGAGCCAATGATCGTTAGTGTTCAGCCATTTACCCTGACTGTTCTTACTTCCATAACATTGGGAAATTAACAACTGACTTAGCCGTTCTGTTGTGCGCTAAAACGGGGTCACAACATTGTGTTCTGTTAGTTGACAGACAGTCAATTAGACACTCTCTGGCGCTGATGACTTATTTAGTTGGTTTTAATTGATAGTATTACCTTTTTAGGGCCAGTTTCATGATGCGGAACCACTGCACTCCCGTCCCATCAAAACTCGTTACTCGTATCAGATCTCAGATGCCTTCATCTTTCTTGTCCCTTCGCCTCGCCACTAACTTTTACTCGTCATTTTGGTAATTGGGTTAACTATATATCAGAAATAATTCATGTGCTCAATTTTCAAATTAAAGATGGAAAATTGTTAAAGTTCTAAAAACTTGTTTTAATAAATTGTGTTGTTTTTTAAGTGGTTCCAGGATTGGCGTGAACAATAAAACCTCCCGTATTCACTGATTGAGTGCCATCGGGTTCCTCCATTTGGGTCTTGCAGGTAAATCAGAATTTAACTCATGTATCCTTACCAGTCCGCTTACACCAAAAGCTCAAATGATGTTAACATACTTTCGTTCTTCTGACATCTGATGTCACTTATGATTCACTGATTTTTACTTTAGGATTATCAATAAGCTAGTATTTTGGATATTTGAAATTGGCTTAACTTCAACTCTTTTCTTTTTAGCACTCTTTGGCGTCTACGTCATGTTCTGGATAAGCTACCCATGTTTGATGCGGTAAAGTGGATGCTTACTTCCTGCGGTCCTACTCCAGAAATTTGTCGCCGGAAATAGGCTCCTCAGGTCCATAGAAAGGCAGAACAAATGCAACGATTAAGTTATTAATTGATTAGCAGCTAATACTTAACAAATCAACATGAAAATACGCATTCGGAATTCAAAGATCTTTTTTTTATAATTATTGCAGCAACTCGTGCTTTGAAAATTTAATTACTACTACTGTTAGTAATTTATTTCAACTAATAAAAATGAATAAATACCTAAGTAAAAGTGGCTAATTAAAACCACATTCCAATTCCTGGAATGGTGTCGAGCAGCGATGGCATCTTTAATGTTATTGTCGATAACCTCTTAATACAACTTAATTATTAGTTAACAATATAAGGTTAAATATGTATTGTTAACAAATTTAAATTAGTTAATCATTTAAAACCAACTAACTTGCATTCTTTTATTTACATTTAAAAATTTAGTTTTAAAAATAAAGGCGGGAAATTGATATGAAGAATAATTGTTCGTGAACCATACCATAACCAAAATCAAAGTAAATCGTTTTAAAATCTTATCAATTTCAAACTAATTTAAGCTCTGATTTGTTCTTATTTAATTGATTAATTGAAAAGTTCATAGAAGCAATCGATTACCGTAGTTAACTGTTGAAATGGACAAACAGGGCAACGATGGAGGAGGAATATTACAGGTGAAAACCGTTCTCAGTGAAAGTGGTAACGAAGTCATCAATTACTTGCCATTGCACTATGAATATGTCCTTACGGAAGATGCCCTGTCGGAAAGGAACGCTTTGCAGTGTCTTACCCTTCGATGCTCCCTTGACACAATGGACCAAGTCAGCTCTTGGCTGCAGGTCTTCCAGACCAAGTCACATACAAGGTGGATCGTCGGAAGATGTGCACAAGAGCCAACAAGGTAACCAATTACCTAAGTAAACGGCAGATCAATTGATTTGCCTTCAATTACTCAACTGTCAACATTTACGTCTCCGCAGGTTTATTTTTCGGCGACAATGGCTCTGTCATCACAGCGCTCACAACAAGGGAAAGACTCTAAAGTCCAAATCGACAAATTGCAGGGCAAAGATTGACTTCAAGATTAAGAAACAGACGTGTGATACGAAAAAGAAAGATGAATTCCTTCGACTAATACCGCCTCTGCCAACGATAATCAAAATTTACTACGATCATAACCACACGACGGAGTTTGTCGTAAAGCGGGAACAGCTCCTCGCCGACTTTGCGGCAACCCAGCTAGAACTCAAGTCTGAAATGAATCGTCTCCAGGGACTGATTCTCAAGGGCAAGCCTGGCCTCAGTGCTATGAAGCAATTCCTAAACCAGCTCAAGACAATTAAGACAGAAGCAGAACTGTTCGAATCCATGAGGAAAGTCAGGTTGAAACCAACTGTGTTCCCCAGGATCGGCAGGCCTCCGAAGAACAGGTCGCCAGAGGTCGCTCTCGTCAGAAAAGCGGCGAACACGGCACTGCGACCCAGGAAAACTTTTCATAGAAATAGAACAACGCCAGCCACAAATGGTATTTTGGATAGTGTTGCCGCATCAGCCACATTGGTAGCCCTGGATCAAGACGCCGTTTTAACGGAAGAGGATCCTGAAGTCCAATTTCATACGCTTGAAGAGGTTGAAACGGAGCAGACCACCACTACAATCGATATTTCGTATCTCTTTGCCCAATAACTTTTTATGAAGGTTGATTTAGCTTTCTTTAATTTATGTAACTAGCTTCTATTCGTAAATTAGAATTCCTATCGCCAATACCATAAGGAATTAAGGATGAGCAGCATCAAAATTACAGAACGACTTAAAGACTGAATATTACACGATGAGGACGACGTTAGATGTTAATCATTTAAAACGCGGTGACGCAATAAAGTATTTTAAGCGTTATCGGATGTTTCCATGCTTGTTTGATCATGCAAATATTGTACTTGAGAAGGGTACTTGATGATTTTATATTTGGATAGCCCACATAAATTAAAAATGATGACTCATTTGAATCATCAATCAAATCAAAATAAGGCAGCTCAGGGACCTTATGTCCACAGTTTCACCCTTCCTTTCTCTGTTGACAGTCAACTTACACGAAAAGAAAAGTGACCGTAATGCTAAATTTGTGTTTATTAAACTAATGTATCTCCACTTCAATTCCGTTATTTTCAATTTCAATTGTTTGAAAAGTGAACGTGACATTTTCTTTACAAGGCCAACTCACACGTTGACCTGTTGACCTTGTTCATGTTAGATAAGCTTGAGCACTACATTTTACATCTAACATCAATTGAAAACATTAAAACATTATTAGATTTTACGATTAATATTAACCATCTAATACTGCTCGTTAAAAATCCCATAAATTTTAGTTATGCTCTTTCAAGTCAAGACAATTTGAAAAACGCTTCTTTTACGCAAAAGCGTTTTGCCGAATTTCAAAATTGTCAAATTGAGTTTAATTTTTTTAGCCTTCTGGAAATACTGAATGGAATATAGTGGACCTCGGTTAAGCTAAACTTGAAAAAAAAAACATTGAAAAAAAACGTATACATCATAAGCGAGGTTTTACTTTAGTTTTTAATTGAGGTCCGCTATATAACTTTGTTTTACTGTATTATTGAAATTTTGCCTCTTCCGCTTCAAACGTCCACTTTCAGAGAGGCTTAATTAATAAGTTTTTGACCTGATTGCTCTTCTTGAGACTATTAGTTGTGAAGAGGCACTTAATTATTTTGATTAATTTTACATCCTCTTAGTTTTAAAGAACCACTAATTGCTCCCCTTCCGCCTTTGATTTTATTACTTTTTATTTTTATCCAAAGGGAAAAAATAAGGGGCATCACTTTGAGAGCATAATTCCAAATGAGAGCCTATCCTCGTCGGTACGTGTCAATTAAGTGGCATTAAGCGTTCTCTCTATTAATTGACACTTGAGCCAGCCTTGTCATAGCGCTCAAAACAGGGCAGCATCTTTCCTCCTAAATCAAAACTGATCTTGGAGCAGCCTCCCTGCAGACGCCAGGCAGCAATTTAAGTGCTCTAGAAAACAGATTAAATGCCGAGAATTTGAAGCATTTTTAGAGCGAGTCAGTTGAAAAAAGGATCTCGAAACCTTCTAGCGAAAACTTTTTTTTTTGCATCTCACTGACAACTTAATTTTGCTTAATTTATGTCTAATTGAGATTTTAGCAATACACTTAAATGGCTATTACGAACATTAAATGTCGCTTCTTTTATAACCTCACGTTTTATATTAATCCGTTCGTGCGTGCTCAATAGTCGTAATGTTCAATTCTCGTAAGATTGAATTAAGGGAGGAACACCAGACTAGCAAAGCAAACTTGTGCTTGGACGGGCTTGTTTTTCATTAAATATTAATAACCTGTTTTTTTAACATAATTTTAGTCGAGCGTTCCTTAAATGACTCTAGTGCAAGGACGGGCTCGTTAGGCTTTATGAATAATTGATTTAAGCACTTTTTACTCACCTTGACGCATCTCTGACTAAACCACATTTAACGCTCCATATCTTACTAGTACCAAGAATTTGATGATTGGAATTTGGCACAGAATTCCAATTGGAAAACGTCATCTTCTATCTCTTATCCCTGATGCTATTTTTGCAAGGTGCAAAGAACCCACTTGAAATTGAGTGCAAATGAAAAATGCTTGGGCCTGCTCATCCAAAGCCTTTATTTTAGATTTTGAAGGCCAATGACCAATAAGTCATTTCTAGGAAAGTAGTAATTCACAAAAAGCTAAAGTGTCCTTAGAGTGATTTATGGCTCGATTGGGTGTGGTCGTGGGTGGGCTCATTTTTTTAAATTGCGTTTTTTGAACTTTTCTAAAAGTTCAAAAAAATAATGGACTTAAGAATCTTGAATCTTAAGATTAATCTAGAATAGTATCGGTTGAGCTAATTTTAAACTGTGAGACAGGATGCCTGTGGATTGCAATTTTTTGTCTTGAAAGCCAGAAAGCCACAAGTTGACCGAACTTTTTTCGTTATATTGCGAATTTCGTATTCACAATTTGGTTTACGTTAAAAACAACTACGTCATGGTCTATTTTTAAAACTAAAACTTGTAAATGTGCTGTTTAGAGTCTGTGTCAAATTTGACGCTACAAAATCACCTAAATTCTAAAAAAAAATCTATTTAAATTGGGCGAATGATTTTTTAGTACGAGTCTGCGTTTGATCTATACCTTGGAAGGATGTCCAGTTAACTTGACCTCATCTATCAAAGTACTATTAATTTATACTACTTTTTTAGTCTTTATTTACAAATTTTTCTTATTTATAGTCATATTAGTCTTCATTCTTTCTTAATTTGTATATTAATATTTTATGGCATTTTTTGTCTATTTTCTGCTGTACTAATATTTTATAGTTTTTATTTTATTGTCAATTTTATACGTTTTCTTGGGCAGCGTGGGTGGGCAGCAGAGCACAATAACATTTGGCAGATTTATGTTAATTCGTGATTCAATTGATTGATGATTTATAGGCGATAAACAGCGTTCAATGACGCTTCCTTCACAGTTGGAAAGCGTCATGAGGGTCATGACTTGACGTTTTTTAAAATATCATCCACATTAAAATCATCAGAATAGCAATGTTTAGGAAATAAGGCTGAAGCAGCGTCGATTCAACAATTTTCCATGGTTTGATTCTGTCCTTCTGCAAATGCACTCCCTGCTTGGGCGGGTAGCAAGTCCAGCTTCTCTCTGAGGCAAAGTGTTGAAACGTCAATCAGTAGTTAATTGACAGGACAGGAAGGAAGTACACTGTCAACATTTACAAATAAACCACTGTAGTCACTTAAACCAGTCTTTGAACAGTAGCCAATCAGCGCTGTTGTTTCAAATTAAAAAAAATAGAATTTATATTCTATTTTATAGTGTTTCAAAAAGTCGCAGAGCGTTTCTCCAATGAGCTGAAAAGGAGCTCTGACGCTGGACGTTTCGTAGGAAAAAAGTGACTTTATTGTAATGGCTCACTTTCTGGAGCGCTGTGTATTTTTCCTGCTATGTTTGGTGGTCCTTGTAAAAATTAAGGGGACAGGAGCCCTTGGAGGAAAATTTGATGACATTCCGGTAAGTGCTTTGTAACGGAAACTGGATCAAGTGATATGTGATAGTGATCAAGTTAAATTAAACAGGAAATTAAGTGGGCGTGAGATTTGAAGAGTGAGACTTTTGTTTAAGTGAATGCCCTGCAAATTAATTAGATTCTATTTTTCATAGCTTAAATCGTTGCAACGATTCATTACTTTAGTTTTTTTTAGAAATGCTTTAGTCCTCTAAAAATGCAGATAATGGAAACATGATCCATCAAATTTTCTGTTGTATTCAAAGACAGCAATTTCTTGTGTAAGGTGCAGATCATAAAACAATCCTTACATTGAGCTTGATCCATTAATGCGTCGGCATTCGTTTTAGACGCCGTATGCAGTGCAATGATCACCAGATTTTTGTTTTTACATTTTGATTACAAGTACAACTCGATTATTTTTGGCAAGTCGTGTGATAATAAAAATCCGTGGCGCCTGCCTCCATTTTAGGGTAAATTTTGCGAAACTCGTATTGGTGGATGCTGCGATGGGAGGAACGACGAGTGTACTACGCCAATTTTGGACCACTTATGCTACTGCGACGCATTCTGTGATGGAGATGAAAATACGTTCAGGTATTTTTTTAAAATTTACACGCTTTATCTAAATGTAAAAGCCAAATAAGCCACAGAGACGCCTTTAAGAGACGACAATGCGTGTTGAAATGCAAATATTTTTTTAATTTAATTAATTAACTTAAAACTTGTTTAAAAAATTCTTGTGAGAGATTTGCTAAACAAATTTAAGGAAGCCCTATTAAAAACAACGACGTTTATTAGCAGTAGTAACTTTTTTTTTAATTTAAAACAGGGAAGACCACGACTGCTGCCCTGATTTCTCCTACATTTGCCAAGGGGGAACGAGACCTGAAAACGCTTCTTTAGCAGGTGAGAAAAGGGATGTGATTTACGCTGAAATGCGTTTGTGAGTCTTGTGCGGCGGAAGTAGAGGCTCTTAAATTATTTTTTTTTGGACGATGTCGTCATAAATTGGGAAGTTTAATACACTTGAGCCATCACTTTTATTCTGCTCGTAATTAAATAGCTCCTCTTAGAATCGTAGCCTTTAAAAATCTCATTCATTTCAACGCCTACTTTCAGTTTGCAATCATGAGGGAACGCCCTACGTTGCTGGAGCCACTCGCAAAAGTAATTGCAATGAATGGTAGGTCATCATTCTTCGAGACTACTTTCATCTGATGATTGGTTCATATCATTTATTACAAAAAGCCAAACAAGCCTGATTTAGGACTTGAGTATTTCAATTTCAATTTCTGGGCCCTTTTGTCCTAGAACGGGCTCGTTTGACTAGTATTAGCTAAACTTTTAACTTTGATTTTTATAATTTTTTAAACGCTTTAATTTAATTTCTCTATTTCATTTTTTGTTATTAAGAATTAAGATTTAAAATAAAAAGCTTTGCTTACGTTAGATTTAATGTATAGGTGAGTTTTATGTGACCATTCCTCTACTCCTCAGCCCCTTTGTCACACACTCACGATAGTAGCCTTCTGATTTTAATATAAAAATTTATCGAAAAGATTTCCTTTTACACTGATTGAACATCCCTCATTGAGAAAAATTCTCTTGTCTTGAGTGTTTTATATTAGGTTTACTTTGATTTGTAATTATTTTTTAAAAAATCTTCAAATAACTTTTAGGAAAATTGTACTATTTTTAATTGTGTAAATTTTCTAGCAAATGTCAAAATACAAATTCTGCAACAGGGATTTGGGTGTGTGAAGAAAAGGAATGCTTAATTGATCCAGAACTAATTGGAATTGTCAATGGTGGCGATTACCCCTGGAAAGCGTTCAATTACTCAGAGTTTTGGGGAAGACCGCTCTCAGATGGAATAACGTATCGCCTCGGAACGCTCCTTCCAGAAAATGCGGTAAAATCGCTTTAAGCGCTTAAGTGAGTACAACTCATTTTCAGCGCTCACAAATTGGGATTAGATTCATAGTACATGTTAGTACCAACACATTTTGCGTTCCGTTCAATCAACGGATTGAAGCAGGATATCTGTACAAATGTTCTGTTGAAACGTTGTTTCGAAAAAAATTAAATTTGAACGGCGTCACCGATCATCAAACAATTTTTTTTTTTTTAGAAATTGTAGTTTTTAATAATTTTTTTGTAACAAAAGTATTTGCTTTAGAAAAGGTTTCTATTAAAAATATGTTGTTCTAAACGTATTTTTTTGTTCTAAACTTATTTTCTCAAGGTATACAATATGAGGCCCATAAGGCAAATCTACGACCCGAGCAAACTTCCCGGGTCGTTTGACGCAAGGAAGAGCTCCAATTGGCCTAATTACATTCAATCAATCAGCGACCAGGGATGGTGTGGGTCGGACTGGGCCGTGAGCACCGTGGCCGTCACAGGTGACCTTTTTTCTTTATCCTGCTTAACGGCCGCCGCGGCGTCCTTTTGAGCAATCCAAGTGTCAATAAGTGACAGTTTGTTGTGACAATTGATGTCAATAATTGTCCTGCCTCTTTCTATAGCTGACCGATTAGCGATACAAACGAAGGGGGTTGAGGTCACCAAATTGGCGGCGCAACATGTCCTGTCCTGTGACCGAGGACAATTGGGCTGCGAAGGAGGTCACTTGGACAGGGCCTGGAACTTTTTGAGACAAATTGGGTAATCAGCGCACAAAAGGCTTCAAAAGGTCTATTTTAAATCAATTGCTAACTTTTTCAAACGCTTTGTGATGCATTACTCTAGAATTGTCGACGAAGACTGTTATCCGTATGTAAGCGGTCGGACAGGCGCAGCAGGGCGGTGTACCATGACCCGCCGCGCATCACTCACCGATTGCAAAACGTCCTCCCCGCCCGGAAACCGAACGCAGTTGTACAAAACAGGGCCGTCGTACAGAATCAGCAAGAAGGAAGATGACATACGGTTTGAAATTCTGACGTACGGGCCAGTTCAAGGTGATTTAGAAGGATCAACTTACCTTTAAAAAAAATATACGAATGTCCGAATGTAAAAAAAAAACTTCAACTTTTCTAATTTTTTAAAAAAGAACTTTTTTTTATTTCAGCCGTCATGGAAGTATCTTCCGACTTCTTCATGTACCGTACCGGAGTTTACAAAAAATCAAATTTGAAACCCAACAGTCCGGTCGGGTTTCACTCGGTTCGGATTTTAGGGTGGGGCGAAGAATATAGGCGTGGTCAAACAATTAAATATTGGGTAATTATTCTTATTAATTGGAGCAAAAACTAGCCAAACAAGTCGGTTCTTGGACAAAAATGACTTGAGGAACGTTTGGTCTAGAAATGGCTTCCGTTCAAGGACGGGCTTGTTTGTTTAACTTTAATTTAAAAAATACCAAACATTTCAAATTATTCAAATGCTCTTACAACATCGTTTTTTTTTCTCTACAGACCATTGCCAATTCTTGGGGAACTGCCTGGGGTGAGGAAGGGACTTTTCGAATTTTGCGCGGCGAAAACGAATGTGACATTGAAAAGTTCGTAATTGCCGCGTGGGCGCGACCAGCCAATGAGCAAGCCGTTTCTTCAGCCAAGGAGTTTAGGTCCCTGTCTACGATACAGCAGTTAGCTAAATGGGATAAATTTTAGGAAAAAGGCTTTAATTGACCCACTCTAATTAATTTTACCTTCCGAGTAGGCCTCGAAGTCAAAGGCTGTTAGCAGCGAAACCTAAAATTAAGGAGTCTCGCATAATGCAAATTAATTATAGCAAAGCTAACATTTATTAGAAAAGTTGTCATGTTCTAATATTTAATTTTAATGCTCTAAAAACTCTGTGTTCATTTTCATTTGTTTTTATTTTTACCCAAAACTACTGTTGTGTACTTAAGCTTTGCTTTAATAATGTGAAAGTATTAATTGATTACCACCCTTAATAACAATTAAATTTGTATGCTAATTAAGTGGCCGTTCATGGACTTTCGTTCCAGGGTTACACAAACAATTACATAACTTTCTTCCAGACAGTATTTGTGTAATTCGAAAAAAAATTGATGTTGGTGTGAAACCAGTTCCACTCCACGTTAACAATAATTTAACTAATTAATTCAATAATTTATTAAGTTTAACTGAATAAATAGTTAAAAAAACACTTCACGCAACCGCCGGTCTTTGCAGATTTATTTTCAACTTTTCAAAATTAAGTAACACTCAGAAAACGCTTTGAAAAAACTTTGAAACTCCTTACTATTAAAAAATGCTTTAATAAAACAGTTTGCACCTTTCATTTGTAAAAGTTTAAAAGCAGCATCTTGAATAAATAATTTTGGATTTTCTGAAAAAATTATAAAAAAAATTTCAAAAAAAATAAAATTAAACGCTTTGAAAATTAGTCCTAACTCTAAGATTAACCGAATTTCGAATTTTCTTTTTCTAAAAATTTGGTGGAGATGCTGGAATTTTTATGCAAATTCTATTTAGGCCTTGAATTATGATGCATCTGAATTACATCCTTGACCTAGCACCTAACGTAGCATTTAAATAAAATTCCAAGGTCCTAAAACCTCCGTCATATAAATGTTATAAATTACACAGAATGGTAGAAGGTTATAAAAACCCATAAGGAATGGCTTGTGGTTTTTTTAATGAAGGAAATAAAGGAGAAAACTGGTTCTGGGTATCGTAGGCAAAATGTAATTAACTTTACTTTTATTGATCATTAACCCTATCCAAAGTATGCAAACTTACAGTTTTACACAGTACAAAAAAACTTGTCATTACGTTTTGCCTATCTACACAATCTGATTCGTTGACGTAAGTCGAATAGCGTGGACGTAATCGCAATCAGGTTTGATCAGCGTCTCAGACGAGGCTGATTCTTGATTTAATGGAAAACTACACCTCCTTTTCCTTTCATTTGAAGTCCGTCCACAGCAAAACGCACTGTAGCTTGTAGACTTTGATGCAACTATTAAGGGACCCTTAAGGGAGCAATTAGGCCAAAAACTCGTTAACCTCTAACTATTTCAAGGTGACGCGTGGTGTGGCTTTACCGCAACTTGGCTTCCTCCCACATTGTGTGACATAACAAAACAAGAACGTTTTTTAGTCAAAGGAAACGTACTGACGATTGATTACCTGCTTTTGGAACCGCTGGCAGGATGGACTCAGTTTGTTACTACGCGCAAGTCGTCTACGACAGTTTGCTGCGTCGAAGGTCGGAGCCTGCGCTGATGGTAACGGCAAGCGACTGGCTGGAGAGCCGACGTTTCAGCGATACTTACAGCGGTGAGGGATTGGTCAGAGACGCTGACTTGATTCCTAAGGGTCCAAGCCCGATTTCTAATGTGCCGGTAAGAACGCCACCTTACAGCCTAATTTACTGTAAATCGTTTTTTTTTTAAAACAAATTTCAAAACTTTAATAAAATTATTTTGAAATTTTAACAAATTATTTTTTTAATTTTGAAGCCTGAAATCCTGGACATAATTCTCGAGGGGCTGGACATCAGGAGCCAAAAGCGCTGCCGCCTAGTTTCTCAAAAATGGAATTCCGTGATTTCGACCAAAAAGTCCTTCCAGCAGAGATTGTGTCACTGTCACGTGGAATCTGAACAAAATGATCAAATGCGGAATTCGCTCAAAACGTATTTTAGACAAAGTGCCGGAGCCCCGCCCCTTGGCCTCGCTTCGCTCCGCCTTCGTCACGTCTACTCTTTCTGGAACCACAACCGCCCCGAATTTTTCCAGTGGATGAATGTCGCCAACATGGCTCAAGTGACATGGCTAGAAATTCAAAATAGTCAGCTCAAAGTTCACCAGCTCCTTGAAATTCTTGGAGAATTTGTCAACCTAAAAACGCTTCGGATCAGCGGTGACACAATTATTCATAACGCTCCAATAGTAACTAACGGTACAGATGAAAACGCTGACGTTTCCAGCATTCCTGGAACAGCCCAACTGCGTCAACTCGCCCACCTTGAACTACATTTTGAAGATTTGCATAACTTCCTAATTACGCTGGATCGCTTGGACTTGCTCATTTTTGAAAAGCTGGAAACGCTGGACCTGCGAGGTGACGCTGGAAACACAACCAACGCTTTCAGGATCGGCCCTGTCCTGGACAAGCTCCTGCGTCAAAATGCGAGGACCCTTAAAGTTCTCCGCCTGGACAACTTCTCGAACCGGGTTCGAGGTGCCCTTGACTCTAAACTTTCGTCATCGAAATACGAACTACGGTCGAGCTTATACGCTGAATTTCCGAGATTCGCTTCAGCGATCAACTGGAGAGACCTTACCACATTTCCAAGTCTGGAAGAGATCTCATTTCAGCGATTTCCCGTAGCGTACATTTCAGACGCTTTTGTGCAAGAGAGTCTAGTCTCCCTCTTTTCAAAAGCACCAATTTTAAAGCGATTCTCAATTTCCCAAGTCTATTTCAGCGACGATACCAATTTTCAGCGATTAGCAACGTCCGTGCCAAGGAATGTGATACTTTCAGCCATAAGCGTTCACCTAAGCGCTCCGGCTCCAAATCCCGAGAACATAGTTGAGGTGATGCATTGCGAACAAAATATTCTCAAATATCAAGAAGCGTCAGTCAATCTTAAATTCGAGAACATTGATTGGACAATTATTTACCTCACGTGGCCTACGCTGATCAGCCCAGCGCTGCAGTCCAGTGCTCATTTGTTAAAAAAATTGACCTTGAAGTCTGCACTGTTCCCAATTGGTGACACAGAGCTGCAGTACCTTATAAGAGAAGCGGCAAATTTGGAAGAATTGACCTTCGACAACTGTGACCTTTTGACCTTGACCGATTCTGGCATTACTGGCCTGTCCCAGTCCACGGTTAACAAAATGTGGACCGACCGCAGCTACCAGCCGTCTCAAGGAGACTTTAGCGGAGAATCAATGCAAAACTTAACAAGTAAATATTCTTTAGAAAAATTTTAAAATTCAAGTTTAATTTTTTAAAATATTGAAACTTTTCTGTTTTAGAACTGCATACGCTTAAATTGGCAAATGTTGGGACTGAGGTGACCCATATATCCATTTTAAATGCATTGTTAAAAATGCAACAACTAAATCACTTGACAATTTACCAAAATCAGGTGATTTGCTTTACTTCAAGTACCAATTAAAATTATGTTCATTAATGTTTCCACTTAATTAATTTCTTCTCTTTTTTATTTTTTTAGCTAACAATTCGTTCAACTGCTATCGAAATGCTGACAAGACAAAGAAATATTTTCTTTAAATATGAAAAACCGATTTTACAGGGAGAGGAATAGATTTTTAGAAAATCGAAAAATTGAAACAATAAAATAAAAGTTATAAAACTACGACACGCACACTCTATACGTTTTTCAGAATTTAAGAATTACAAGTCGCAATTATGAAAATTCTCACCACTTATTTATGTCCGAAGTTTTTTTTTACTAATAAAAGAAGCGTGGATATTACAAATTGTAGTAAATCACATTCGGAGATTTTTAAAATGTTGCTGTACTACTGCGTCCAATTTCCGCTTCCGCTCATCACAAGTGCTGCATATGAGGACTTTCTTTCTGCTTTCCCTGTAATAAGAGGGAGGGGGAAAGTTTTCTAAAAATTCAAAAAACTATTTTTTTTAAATATTCAAAATTTTCAAAACTAAACCTTTCAATTGGAGAAAGCAAGTCTTGCTGCGAGAGGCAGTCGGTGCAGAAGCTGTAGCCACAGGTACTGCAGTGAACTTTCCGTTTGAACAGACTAAATTTCTTGGTACATTTTGTACAATGTTTTAAATTCCGCATTTTCACCACCTTTCTCTGCTCTTGAATTTTCGTGTCTTGCAGCTTCATTTGAATGTACTCTGACATTTGCTCGTGTTCCCTGTAACATTAGAATTGTCATTTTTTTTTTTATAGATAAACCTACTCGACGAAGCAGTGCGTGCGTGCGCACAAAAGCTCTATTGCATTTCCACCCTCTACTCCCTCGCCCGGCTCCCATAGATGGGCATGATTTAAAATGCTTTATTGAGATATTACATTAATTCACACACAATAAAAATGATAGAGCGATAAAGCTCTACAGCTTTATAGACAGGCATTTAAGAAAAATTATTCAGAAAAACTTCAATTCTTTCGAAATAAAATGAGAAAGCAAAGCCTAGCTAACAAGCCCGTTTATAGGCAAAAGCCATTTTAACCACGTTTGATTACTAGAGCATTGAAAGTCAATTTTAACTTCAATTTTGGAAGACATTTTGAGAAATTTCATTAAAACGTACTTTGAACGACCCCCCCCCCCTCCAAGGACTTGTAAAAATATTGATGAATAACATTAACGCCGAAAGAAATTCTAGTGGTATAGCATTAACTCATATAAATTACGGGCAGTTTTTACCTTTTCTTGCGGCCAATTACATTTAGAACAAACTCTTATATACGTTTTTTTTTATAATAATTCTTGAAAATTCCTTTCAAAGCCCTCATTTTAATTTAGAAGGTAATTAAAAAAAAACACGCAGAATTTTTTTTTTTAGAAATATTATATTTGGCAGCTTAGATTGAAACTTAATCATTAGAATCCTAGATAGTTTATTAAATTTTAGATTTTGCGTGCAATCGCAATGTAAAAGCGATGTTCTAAAATAGTTCATTGGACCTTAATTGGTCTGCGTTTAGATTTTCTCGATGATTTTAGTGGTGATTTTGAAAGAAATTAGTGAGGAATCGTTAATTGAGTAAAAAGCAGTTTAGAACTTACTCATTAATTGCGTGATAATTTTCTGTGGCAATCTGTATTTTAGTCGTAAGTTCCCGAATGAGGCGCTGTTTCAAGTCCAGTTCAGATCGCAGCTCCATTTCCGTGTGGATCGACGACCGTACTTGACTCTTCTGTGCCTCTAATTCTGATTCCTTGGCCTTCATCACCGCGGCGGCCTCGGCCACGCCCCTTTTTAGGTTACAGTTTTCCCTCTTAAGAACCACCAAGTACTTGGGCAACTGCTGAATTATGATTCGGCTCAAGCTGTGCACCGTGTACTTTGAACTAGACCCTTCACCGTCGTCTCCTCCTAATTGCTCAAGCGCAGCGGTGGGGAGATCTGGGTCAGAGGCGTAATTGGTCTGGGCTTGAAAGACTATGGAGGTCAACGGTCCATCTCCCTCCTCCGAGCCAGCACATTCCCCAGCATCCAACATTTGTGCTGCAGCAGCATTCCCACCAGTTGGTGGCTCTGTTCCAACGGTCGTGGCCAAGTTGGCGTGGCCATCGCTCCCTTCATGACAATTAAGTGTCTCACCTGAGCGATCACTTGGCATCACTTCATCATCATGTTGCTCATTAAAACGCTGCTCGACTTCTGATGCTTCCCTCATGCTAATTGGATTCTGATCCCCCTCACCGCCGCTCCCTTCAATTTCGCCTTCGAAGTGCATCTCGGCGTCATCGTCACGCTGCGGGAAAACCGTGTCTTCGCCGTGACTCGAGTAGGCAGTGTCACCACCGGAAGCTTCACTGAGGAGCAAGCCTTCAATTTCAAATAAAGTGTCAAAAATTCATCAAATTCCTCAAAATTCTCTGTAATTTTAAATTTTATATCTTAAATTTAACATCAGAGTAGAATATTGGCAAAGGTGAAGAAAGTAGGCCAAAAAAAAGTTGCACACACATAAAACCTGATAAGTAGATACGCATTAGCAATAGCAATGCGATATTTGGCAATAACAAACCGAAAAAGAATCACAATTTTTTTTTCGTTTTATTGTATTTGGAAATTGTAGTGTAAGCAAAACTTTCTCTGTTAGCAGCTTAAAAAAAGTTTTACTGAATTATTAAACAGTGGAATAGTCCACCATTTTACTGAAAACAATTTTTTTTAAAGCTCTCAGAGAACTCCTCTCTATTTCAAGAAACGTCGCTCATTTCCATAATTTTTGTAAACATTTTTTTTTTAAAAACTTTGAACAAGGGGTTGAATGAATTCTATCATGCTTTTTCTTAATTATCTTTTTCAAATCGTCTTCGAATTAGCAATTAGATTTTTTTTTAAACATTTCGAAGTTGTTGAACTTGTTTTTCAAAATTAAAAAAAAATTGTTTACCATTTTCATCTCCTTCTAAGGCAGAATCTTCCGAGGGATTTTCCGTCCCTTCTGAGCCGTAGTGATTATGGAGATTTGCCAATTTTGATGCTAATTCTGTATTCCTCACTTTGCTCACCTTCAGCTTACTAAAAAGCAAGCGACATTCTTCTTCGAGCTCCAATAAGCGACGAGCTCTTCTGTTGATCAATTCTGCGTTTTAGAAATGTAATGTACGTTTTAGAAAAATAATCTACGATTTAGAAAAGGACAATTATGAATTCTACGTTTCAGAGAACTGGGAGGAGCAGGGACATGATAAATAAGTTTTTTAAAAGTTGACAACGAAAACATTGTACTTTCTTTCTTTTTTGTTTTCGAAAAATAAAATAAAAATACTAAGAATTGTATTTTTTTAAGACGAAGGCCTACCCTCATACGAAAAGTTGGCAGCACCCTCCATGAGTTCAACCAATCTCTCCTCGGGATCAGTTTCAGTATTTTCAAGGTCAGAGGTCAAGTCCGTCGTAGCATCATCATCCAGAACAAAGCTCGCTTCTGACTCCGGTTCAACCTTACTTTGACCCGAGGAGACATCTTCCGAACTCGTGCTGTCTAGGGTCGTTGCCGCATGGTCGCCATCAAGCGACGATGTTACCTCGGGATGGTCGCCGTCGAGTGACGACGTTGTCGAATCTTCAAAGAAGGCACTTTCCCTTGACTGACACACTTCCGCTCGGCGTCGAGCGAACTCGTCGCGAATGCTCTCCCATTCAATTTGAGAAGCCATGTTCTTTTCACGCAATTTCATCCATTTCTCACGTGATGCTCCCAACTCGATCTTTAATTTCTCGATAAAGCGTCGCTTCTCTTGAAGTTCGTACCTTTCGAAAAAGTAAATTTCAATTAGGTGAAATTTTGCTACATTTTTATGAGGGGTTTCAAGACTCATAAATTTTTTGCAACAAACACGCGATTTTACAAGATTTTCAAGTGTTTTTCTCACCTTTGAACAGATTTTGAAGTGTGGAGCTGACCACATTGAGCTCGTAATTTTGAAACTAGCCGCCATGTTTTATTGACTTCTAAACTAATGAGGTAAAGCCGATGGGACTGCCTATCTACCTGTAATTAAGTTTAATTAACGATTAAATTAATTAAAAGTTAATTATCATTAATTAAGCGGTTAATTGACTTACCTTTGCCTCTAATTTTTTTCCAAGTTTTTTCAGTCCATGGATTTCATACTGCAGCGATTTCTTTTCGAGAATCAAATCTTTGAGCTTCATGAAAGTGCGCGTCGCACTCAAGACGAGCTTGGATTCACCTCCATCGGAATCAACGACACTGATGTAGCAATTGTCATCGTGGCCTATTAAAAACATTTTTTAGCAATTTGAAAGTTTGAAAATTTTGATGTTTTCTAAGAATTGACTTTTCTAAATGAGAAATTTTAAAGGACTATACCTGGTACATAGACGATTTCAGCGTCTTCAGATTCGTCGAGTTTATCACTGAATTCGGCTATATCGACTACCATGGAATTGTTTCCAATTTCAAGATCTCCTTGTTCTGAACAGTTAACCCCACTCTGTTCAGAACAGAATTTTTCTAGTGTTGGCGTCATTTGAACAGATGAAAATTGGTCATGCGCTTCGGACTTAGAAAGCGATTCGTCAGTGAGCAAGTTTTCCTCGATAATGTTTTCGGCTATTTGAAGGCGGAGTCGTATATTTTCTTCCAGTGCCATTTCCAGCGCACTTTTAAGCTCATTCTGCGTCTCTAGATTTTTCTCTTCTATCATCTTGAGCTCATCTTCCTTCTGCGCTTGCGCATCCCGAAATTTTGAATCCATTTGAAATCGAAAGAATTCAGTATCCGCTAAAACTTTTTGCAGGATTTGATGCTGAGCGTCTTTCTGAGTTACGGCTTTTGAAAGAGCGTCTGCCGATTCATCCAGCTGAATTACGAGGGAACGTATACGCTTCTCGTACAAGTGTTTCGCTTGATTGAACGCTAGCACATTTTCAGCCAATTTGTCAGAGAGCGCTTGGTACTCAGAGTCGGCTGCCAGCATTCGTGCGCTTAATTGCGCTCGCGTCTCCTTCTCATCGCTGATCATCACTTCAAAGGCCTCGAGCCGCTTGATGAGATCTTTGGATTCACGCTCTCGAAGCTCTAGCAAATTCTTTCGAATTGATGACACATCCTTCAGTGTTTTCACCTAAGAAAAACGTTCAAAAATTTAACAACCGAGATTTTTTAAACGTCGCCAAAAATTTGCCCCTTTTTGTCTAACCTTATTTTCTAGACGCAAGCATTTGACTTGCAGTTTTTCGACTTCACTCGGGCGATCACTTTCACTAAAACTTTCACTGCAGTCTTCTTCCATTTTCAGTAAATAATGAATCAAATAATAGCTCTTGGTTACTATGGTTACTTTCTCTTAAACTTGAACGATTTAGGCAATAATTTTTTTTTGACAAATTTTGCCCAAATTGTGATCGTCGTGATTCGCAAATTGCAACGGTTAGGTTTAGGAAAATTACAGCACTAAAAACGGGAAAATTGTTCTCCGTGCTACATGTTTAGTCTTTTTTGTGTAAGTTCTGTTCTAGTTCTAAAATGAAACTGAAATGCAGACGAGCGCGTGCCTCCTGGCTCTCATCTGTCGCTAGATCATGTTCTAAATTGGGAACAATTTGAAAACTGGTTGGATTACGGCATCATTACGTTTTAGCCTCCACGCTGCCAAAGCCTGAGCATGAGATTATTTAAATTGTACCAAGAATCAAATGACTAACATAAAGTTTACTGGCTAATTTAAAGTTAGAATAATAAGGCCCTACTCTACATTCATACCCATACATTACATATACATTTTTAAATTTCTGTATATACATACTTATTAATTAAATTTTAGCTTCTTTAATTTTAGTTCTTAGAAAATTTTGGAGTTTGTATTAATGTGCTTGTGCTTCTTTGTTTTGTACATAAGTTGTAATTTTTTCTCCATAAACGAAATATAGAGGAGTAATTTTTTTTTATTAAAGTTAATAATTAAGGACCAGCCAAGCAAACCCGTTTTGGGACGTAAAAGTGTTTTGTGCTACTGCTAAGCAAACTGATTCAGAAGATTGCAAATCTTATACATAAGCGAAGAGAACCGGTTTGTTCACTACCTGAATAAGGGTTCTTTTCAAAAAGGGTCGACTACCTG
>JAQFYP010000063.1:0-45015 GCA_034694865.1 Bilobella braunerae
TTGTGCAATGCACATGAAACTTTGTGCAATGCACATGAAACTTTGTGCAATGCACAAGAGACATTGTGCAATGCACATGAAACTTTGTGCAATGCACATGAAACTTTGTGCAATGCACAAGAGACATTGTGCAATGCACAAGAGATATTGTGCATTGCACATGAAACTTTGTGCAATGAACATGAGACATTTGGCCCTGCCAAAGAGATTTTTTTCAATGCACAAGAGACATTTTTCTTCTGCATTTCACGTGTTATTCTGACATAATCAATTTGACCTCTATTCTTGACCCTAAGTTCTCAAGCTCTACTCGTTACTTAATTTAGAGTGCCCTTAGGCAAACGCACGGACAGTCGGACGTAGCGTTTCCGTAAAGTAGCTTGTACGCTAACTTTTCTGTTATAAGGTGTCCCTGAAACGGATTTTATACAAAAAAAAAATAGTCCATTGAATTTTCCTTGCCGCGCATACTGTAACAAAAAATTGTTGCTATATACAACTGAATGATGAGTAAGGAAGGCCTCGTCCATCTCCTCAAAATGCAAGAGGTTAATCAAGCACTTAAATTTTTTTTGCAAAGCCAAGCAAGTTCTCACTGAAATATGCAAACAAAAAAACGCTGGTACGAGAAGTGGTAAACCCGGTTTGTGAAACAAAGGAACGAAGAACATTAAGCAGTCGAATCTGACTCCAGGGATGTTGTTGATCTCTCAAGAATTTCATATGCGGAAAACGTATTGACGTTTTTTTTTGTGTTGAGCCGTTTTCGCATTAGCCGAGCTAAAGTGGTGGCCATAAAGCTTGTTTTGGACCTAACTGCACTTTTTGAGCCTCATTTCGTCATTAGCTAACTCCCAAGCATCATCACTGTGCGAGTTAGTGAGTGAGACGAGTTGTAGAATACTTGTAAAATACTTGTTGGTAGGAATACTTGTAAAATACTTGTTGGTAGAATACTTGTAAAATACTTGTTGGTAGAATACTTTGTAAAATACTTGTTGGCCTCCGCCTTCGCATCCGTCTTGGTGGCTCTTCTTCATTTATCAGGCCAGGAGCAGGAGGGCAGACAAAAGCTGCTTTCCAAATATTTGGTGGCCTCAGCACAGCAGCGTCGCCCTCAAATCAATCAATAACGTGATAGGTGTGAAGTGTGCGCCGCTAAGGGCCCTCCCCCGCCCCTGTCAACTTCTAATCAAAATTAATGGAGTGGAGCCTCCTGCTTAAACTTTTGGATCACTAAACCCAAATTCCACGGTTTCCTGCCACCGCCACGGTTCGCCGTTGACTGTGTAAGTTCTCCACGGTGTCACGGCCTGCCTTATGATCTTCCACGACAAGGGAAAAGCTTAAGCTGGTTTTATGAAGGGGTTTACTTTTTTCAACTCTTGTCAGTGTCTTTTTTTCAGCGTTTCAGCGTCAGCGTTTACTAAAGTTAAGCTGGCGCTGAAATTGAGAACTTTTTTTTGTGGTGCTTGTGTTTGCCTTGAAACTTTAAATTTACGAGGTCAGGTCATTGTGGTCCAGATCAGGCGGTGGCTTTTGATGGTGCGGTGCACAGACAGATTGAGTTTTAAAGTGGGTGGGGCGTCAATTGCGAAATTGAAGCGTAGTTGAGTAGCAAAACGGTTGATGAATGACCCGACGGTAGGTCTTCGTTTCCCTTAATTGAGCGCTCTTTCGTAGCTTGATTGTGAAGTGGAGATTATGCAAATGAGTAATGATACACAGCGCTGCAAAAGATCGCTTAAGATTACCTCGTTGGATGAATGGGCCATTAAAGTTGTGTCAATTAAGGGTTACAATAGGGCCCTTTTTATGATCATTTTGAGAGACTCAATTTAGATTTTAGGCCTTGAGTACCCTATTGAGTATCCTGAGTACCCTGATTTTATGTAAGGAATCATAAAAGTGGCCCTTGAAACTTGGCTTCTGGTTTTGAAAAAAATTATTTTTCAAAATCTAAAATTTCAACAATAGGTTGACTGTGGTTTTGATGGCCTAGGCTCCAGTGGTTTTATCAATGGTGTCGCCTGGTGTCATAAAGTTGGGACTTAAGGCCTGTTGAAGGAGGCTTAAGGACTCCTAATCTATTTTTAAAAAATTCAAAAAAGTTGCTTTGTTCTTTGTTTGAAAATTCTTCAAGTGTCTTATGAGTCATCTAATGCATTTCTTTCCACTTGACTTGGCATCAATAATGGTTGCACTGTTGCACATGTGCACAAGTTATTTCGATGAGCGTTTCGTCAAGACTCCTTTTTTATGATTAATGCTTCACCAAATGTTTTTACACTCATCTTCTAAAGTGGGCTGAAGACAGGGTTTTTAAGTGGGCGAAAATGAGTTGTTACATTCCAAAGGCCTCTCCTGTGGTTTTCGGATGTTGATTTCGTGCTGTTTTTGCTCCATTTTCTGCAATTTTGCTTTTACAAGTGGTTTTTGGTGAAATGGTAGGAAATTGTGTAGTTTTGACTTGTTTTTACGCTTTTTAGCAAGAAAGAAGTGATTCAATGGTCGGAAATGGTCAAGTCAAATGCGTTTAGGCGCTGATGACGCTTGCTACCGGGTTTTGCGTTTTTGGAGAGGCATAGCGCTGAACGCTGAAACGGAGGGACAGTTCCATTTTAAAGCTTTTTAGCTCTACTGTTGTAGAATATATTTAAGAAGGCCCTTTTCCGTTATTTTTAAGAGAATTTGCTCTAAAGTTTGCTAAAATCAGTGGTTGTGAAAACAGTGAAACTGAAGATCGTTTGGGCATTTCAATTGTTTCGGAGTCATGATTTGGGCTGGAAGGGGCTGGAGAGACGCTGGAAATCGATTTGGTAAATGCTGGAAGTTTAGTTACACACTTTCTCCCTGCCTCAACCTGTTTTCTACCTTTTTGCTTTATAATAAATTCAAAGGCAGTTCCGTGCAGAGCGGCTATTTTGAAAATTCAGGAGCGACAGAGTGGGCGGAGCTTAAATTCAAGAGTCATTGTTGTCCAACTTTTTCGATAATTGACTCTTCCTGACTCATGGATTCGCCCACGCTAAAGTGACAGAAAAGTGGCCAAAAGTGGCAAAAGTAGTGATTCAAGCAACGCAAAATAGCCAACCTCAAATTTGCAAAAACTTAAGTAACCAAAATCACGTTGAGGTTACTTAATAGCTAACTGTAGCAGTGAGCAAGTAACTGATTAACGTAAAATAAACCTCTTTTTTTTAAGCGTTTTTTTATTTGTGTTTAGCGTTTTTTAAATTTTGTAGCGTTTTTAAAAAAAATGTTAGCGTTTAAAAATGTTAGCGTTTTTTTAATTTTTTTTTAGCAAAACTTGTAACCAAATATTTTGGTTATTTTGATTTGCCCTATTCTATGAAAAGAAAGGAATTGATTAGGTAATTTTAGTCTGTTCTCGCTTAATTTCGGCTCGATGTGCGAGCTGATAATTGAAATTGTCAATAAGTTAGTTTACCAACCACCCAATCGACCAATCAAAACCGTTTACGACAACCAGCCAATCTACCAATCAGAAGCGGTTATTTTGGACTTGTTGAAGTTAAATAGGGGGTTTTGAGTAACTATGTTTAGATTGAGCCAATTAAAGTTAAAAATAACTTTGGTGGTGGTTTGTTTACTTGTTACACATGCAAGTGACAATTTTAACAGGACTATCCTAAACCTATCTCATGCTACTATCCAAACTATCTGAAAAAGTTGTGGATGATATAAAAGTAGGATAGGGTAGGGTAAAGTGGTTGTGCATAATGCAGAATTTATTTGAAGCGGGAGTGACCGTGATGGTTGATTGCATCTTTCCAGAGCGCCTAGGCTACGAAACTCTAAATAATGGAATCTACGAGATAAAAAGCACTTTTGCAGTCTAGTGGAAGGAAGGAATATGACATACATATTGATTTTAAAATGACAATAGGACAAAATGTAAAAACATTCCTCCCTTTTGGGAGTTGGGGATACAGTGCGTTTTTTTTTAAATTGGATTTTACTGGAGAAAGTTCAGGATTCAACTAGGCAGAAAAAAAATATTTCAGTTATTTATTATGTGATAGATTTCAAGAGTCTAATCTCTTGGTGCTCTGGAATTTCTGTTCACCAATATCTCTCGCTTCAAAAACTGTTTTCAGCGATTCAGCGAAGCGAGGTCGCTGTAGTTATTGCAAAACGAATCATCTTCCACTATTTCCATTTATGAAATCATGACAATACCTCTCGTGTGAACTGGCTCTCCCGATGGGTTACTCTGCCTTTGCGTGACGTGTCGCTGAACAGTGAAATTATTCCCTTTGTTGAAGTGGGAGCGAGACCACTCACCTGGAATTAAAAAGTTATTTTTACCTGGATTTTTTTCAAATATTAAATTCAGTTTTGGGGTGTTTTGGAAATAATCAAACTAAAGGTCATTTGGCTGGGCCTGGGGCGGAACCGGTAGAAACGCACCTAACGAAGTAGCGTATGTCACACTCAACAAACATCAAACTTAGATTATAGCCTTTATCTTAATTGGTCGTAATTCCATTATTAGAGGAAATTATTATTATATTAATAATTAGTGTAAATTTGTTAATAGTCGTAAATATTTCAACTTACTTAAATTTAATTCATAATTTACTACGTAAAATGTTATCTATAACAAACTTTATTTTATTTTAGTAAATTACATATTTTTTATAAGTTTCTATAGCCATTTTATGTAATGTTGAATTTTCTAAGAAGAAAATTCGTTCGAGAGTTATCGCGTAACCAGACGGACAGACAGACAGAAGCCGATTTTATAAAGTAGATCACACACTATGAATAAGAGGTCATTTTATGACGGAGAACATACAGTGTTTCTATAGAATAATTAAGAGTGGTCATTTTCAGACGGAGAACAGACAGACAGCGCGTTTCTATACAGTAATTAAGAGAGGTCATTTCAAGGCGGTCAACAGACAGACAGAGCGTTTCAATACAATAATTAAGAGAGGTCATTTCAAGGCGGTCAACAGACAGACAGACAGAGCGTTTCTATATAGTAGCCGATACACTATTAATGAGGAGAGGTCATTTGAAGCTTGGGGAGTTTAAACGAGAGGACTAAATTGCTAAACTCTTTTGTTACGTTTCAGGTGACTCAAGTACAGACGATGACAGCGTAGGTAATGAGGAGGGTGACCTGGACGACCAAGGTTCGAACAGTCCACCAGAGGGGGGAAGTCGAGACCGCGGCGGTGGTGACCGTGGACGGAATATCAACGAAACCCCAACCCAGCAAGTGCTAATTCATTCCGACTCGAGCAGTACCGGCTCCGCGAGGGAGACCCCACCAATGCAACGCCCACCAAAACTTCCGGAAAGAAACAGGTAATAGAAATTCAGCCACTGGCCTCCGCTATTAACTCAAACGCAACACAACAGGGCCCAAACCATGAATTATTTTGCATTAAATTACACTTACGAGGAACAGTGTAGCTAAAGTGGTAAAATGCTTTAAGTGGTTGCGACTGTGAGCTCTGAATTGAAAAGAGAAGCTCAGGTGAGAAATTGGGAGAAAGTTAATCTTCCGAGGCTCAATTTTGGGTGGCTGACATTTTGGAGGAGCGTGGAGAAAGTCTATTTTTGAATGAGAATGGCGTCATTCGGGGAATATTGAAAGGAGAGAATCCTGTTTTTCAGCCTTTCACCAAATCCTGCCGCTCGTTTTCCTAACTTTGTTTTTGTTGCCGAGAATTGACGTTTGAATTAGGGTGAGATGCGTTTGAAGTGAACGAGGAAACGGAGTTACGTCAGATTAAAATTATAGGGAAATCGGCCTCAAACGAAATAATTTGTAATTTGTGGGCTATTGAATCACAACCTTCTGTAAAATGGTCTATTCAGTTCTAATGAGGCTAGGATAAATTCGATATGCTGACAGCATCAGCAGCATTCGCTTTTGTTTTGTCATTGACAAATAATTAATTTGATTATTTATTTGTAGTTTATTGAATTTTTACAATTTATCAAGATTTAGTCAAATACCGTAGAGGTATTGAGAGTTATCAAGTAAAACTACGAATTTAATTGTTATGTTTATTTTAATATTTTATTATTTTCTAATATCTCATTTATTTCATTTAATAGAGTTTTTGTTTGAATTCTCTTTTCTTCGAAATATTGGGTTTGAGTTTGAAATTTAGTCGGCGTGTACTGTATCATTCAAGTAAGTTTTTCAGTTCAGTTTCGAAAAAAATATTCCAAAGCGACTTCGTTGTGCTCTACATTCAAGAAATTAAGTTGATGATAACTTGAGTGGTCATCCTAAGAGTTACTTTTAAAGACTTAAATTTTAAGTACTGAATTAAGTCGTTTGGAAGATTTTTTTTTTTTGATTTTGGGTTTGTTTGTTTTTTTGAAATAATGATTTGATTTTTAGTTTGAAATTTAGTCGGGTTTCACTGTATCAAGAAAGCTAATTTTTGTGCTCAATTTGCAAAACCTTTTTCCCAAAGCAACCCAACTGTGCTCTACATTCAAGAAATTTCAAAATTCAAGAAATTAGGTTCATGATAATTTAAGTGGTCATTCTAAGAGTTACTTTTTAAAGTTTTGCAATGAGAGTAAAGAGCATTAGGAGGGATTTAAATAAAAGTTGGTAGTTGCGTGGTATGAAATGATTCGTAATTTGTGGCCTGTCTAACTTTACTTTACATCACAACCTGCTCCACTTAAAGAACAAATGAGTCCTCCAGCCTCAACCTCTCCTTTCTGTGCAGGGTATTAGGAAAGTTCTAGGATTCTAGAATTCTAGAGAAGTCCCTCGCAACATGCGGCAGTACTTTGCAATGAAATATTGTTTAGCACAACTCCTAATTGAATTAGACCTTGCAACTTGCTAATCTCAAAATAAACGACAAGCGGAGGAGGAAGAGCACGCAACCGCTTTCTCCACAAAGTTTTCTCTTCTAATTTCAATCTCATGTTTTCGTCTTTCTTCAAGAAAACTATTTTTTTTTCGCATCTCCGAAATAGATCTTCTTTTCAAACCGACTGACGTCTAAGGTCATGGCGTTTTTTTCGTGTTATAAAACCTTTTTTTTTATAGAGCATAGCGAAGAGTGAAAGTCCGGAGAAAGTGTCGTCTGACAAAAAAGAAAATGAAAAAAAAGTCTGAGAAAAATATGATTAATAATCTAAAAGATTGGTAGGGTACCTATAGTATTCGTAAAACAGTTGAAGATTTTGAATACTTTAAAGTTTAGCAGTTTTTACTCCTAAAGCAACTTTCACCAACTTTCTCTTTTTGTAACGAAACAGGAAAAAACGCTCTGTAAAAATGCTGTTTTTTTGTCTGATTCTGTTATTCTGAAAATGGAAAATGAATATTTGATGTCTGAGGAAGGATTAGAAAGGAAAGTGGAATTGACCGTTGAATGGATGACCGACTGAACGTGATTGATTCGTTCAACTTTTACTTCTTACTTTCGTTCGATGAGAATTTAGGGCGTTTTTTGTGAATGCTCGGTAAGGTTCCAACTTTCTCTTTCGCTGCTTTCTCTTTTTCTAAACTCATGTTTCAAAGTTAGGATTTGGGTTAAGAAGAAAAATATTGACTGAAGTTGATAATTTGTTTGATTTTTTGGTGAGTATTTTATGTGTGATGTAATTTCTGTTGCTATTATGTGGCAATTTGAGTTTATCATTTTATCATTTCATTTTATCATTTTGAGCCGAGAAGGTGGGCGGACTAATCCGATTTAGGAAAGATGGATGATTAGCTTTTGCTCGTAAAGGTTTTGGGCGTTGTTGACATTTCACCTGTTGCTGAAAAAGGGACCCAGCGGAGGGCCCAGCCCACTAATTCAATTTTGTCAAGTGCCTCTCAAAACGGCTCTTGTGACATTTTGAGGTCATTCTTAAAAGAAAGAGAAGGAGAAAGTTGGCGGAGAAAGTTGAGTGGTGGAGAAAGTGGTGGAGAAAGCTAATGGATTGATTTTCATGATCTCAATTGTCTCTTTTTTTGCAGAGTCTCAAATGGGACGCCGTCGGGAGGGGGCTTGAATTACTCTAACTTGGGTAATTTGGCGAGCGGTGGGTTGGGGTGGGAAGAGCGCCCCGCCCCACCCCCTCTTGACCACCACCGCCTCATTCGGGGGGAGGAGGTGGGTCGGAAAGTTCCTGGACCACAGACGGCGGCGGACCATCACCACCATCCTCTCCCCACGACGCAGCACATTATTCAGCGGACCAGTCGTCCTGAAATTACGGATCTAGTGGAGGCTATGCATAATTTACGGACACGTAAGGAACCCTTTACCAATTTCCTTAGCCCCCCTTTTAGGGGGATCCCCCCTTATTTTGGGGGATCCCCCCTTATTTTGGGGGAGGGGATCGTCATCCGGTTTTTATTGGATTCTTTGGAGTGATATATTAGAAGAATCAGGGACGTTTTCTGGGTCGGAGGTATTCAGGACGATTTTTTTTTGGCTAGGAAAAGTAGGACGATTTGACTTCTTTTTTTTTCGAAAGATGTTTTTTTTTTTCCTGTGCTTCTGCCTTTTGGTTGTTGAAAGAGTGAAATATGGGAAAGTGGTGAAAGCGATCACTTTTATCTCTTCAGGCCTTTGAAAAGTTGTGTCAAAAAAAAAAACTGGAACTGTCAGAGTGTCACTGGAGATGACTTCCGGCCTTCACTTTCATTTCTTTGGGGAAAGTTCTAGTGGGTTTTGTTGAAATGCTGATTTAAAATTTCCTGGAAATCATTATATACAAAAAGAAAATAAAAAAGACAGTTTTTAAACAAAAAAGTTGATTTTCAAAAATTGTTTTTTTTTTGTTTTAGAATCATCTCAAAGTAGTCAACCGCCTGACGTGACGTCAACAGCTCAATCAAGGAGGCTAGCTCCAGCCGATCGCCTCAATCGATTCAATCAAAAACGTAGTCAAACGTCTGTGGATGATACTTCAGGTAAGATTTTAGATCAATATTAAATAGGTTTTAGATTTTTAAATTTTTAGATATTACTTTAGAATTAATTAGATAATATAATATTGGTTGCAATAGATTTTAGATTTTTAGATATTTTAGAATTTATTAGGTTATTAAAAAATTTTGGTTACAAGAGTTTTAATTTTTGGTTACAATTTTAGAGTTTTAATTTTTGTGTGTAAATTTAATTAATTTCGTATTTAGCACATACATCTTTTGTAAAAGCCAACTTTTCACACTTCAAAAGGTGTTCTGAAAAGGAGCATGAAAACTGAGGTGGATACTGCATTCAAAAAATTTCACTGGAAATTACTTTTTTTTTTAAATTTAATTTAAAATTACATATTTTTTTTAAAAAATTTTGTTTTTATGTTAAAACTGATTTGTGATTTGATATGCAATGGCCTAGAATTCTATTTAAAGGGTCCTTGAGCGAGACACTTTACTTTCTCTCCCTACAATCCTTATGGCTTTCTCCGTGTTCCAAACTTTACAGCACTCAATTCAAGGGCCCTTTTCACGAGGTCGGAAATCTGTAGGGCGAGTGTTAATAAAAAAAAAAAGGAAAACGGGGATTTAGGGAGGCCCTTCGCAAAGGGCCTCTCTGGAGGGAAGTGGATGTTCTAAAAATCAAGTGATGGGGAAAGATAGGATCATGATTGCAAATTCAGGAGCCTGGAGAAGGCTAGAAAGCTTAAGAAAGGAGGCTGGAAGGAAGTAATTCTCCGGGGATCATTTCCAGCATCCTTCAAGGGCCTTCCAGCCTCCTCCGAGGGCCTTCCAGCCTTCTCCGAAGGGCCTTCCAGCCTTCTCCAAGGGCCCCTTTAATGACCATTTCTCTCATCACATTTATTACTCTCGCCTCCAGGAACATTAACTGGAACTGGGCGCTGGAAGGTCTCTGCCAAAATTCAACAGTTACTAAATACCCTCAAACGGCCGAAGCGAAGGCCCCTCCCTGAATTCTATGAAGATGATGACATTGAGCTGGAGATGGCTGCCAAAAATAAGGACCCCAATGCTCCTAAGCCTGAAGGGAGCCTCATGAGCCCTGCCATTGGAGAGCAACTTGTGGTAAGGACCCTCTTAAGGGCCCCCCTTTAATTGCCCATTAGAGTTGAAGGAAGAGAAAGTGGGAGAAAGTCGACATCGTTACGATTTCTCTGAATTTCAAATTAAGTGTCAATGAAGGCCCTTGGCCTTTGGCCTTCCAGAAATATTTTAGAACTCGGCATAATTCTTTCATTGCGCCCCGATAATCTGGTGAAAGTTGACTTTCTCCTGCAAAGTGATTTTTTTGAGAATGTGAAAGCTAAGGAATTTGTGATTTACTTTCACCTTCATTCGGCAAATGGTTGAGGTGATCTCCAGTGTGTTTTTGGGTCATATTGCTTTAGAAGGCACTTAAGGGCCCAGAGAAAACAAATACTTGAGAAATGGTGTGTTTTTTTTTTGCAAAGGCAATAGAATATCGAGTATCGAGAAACACATAAGAAAGACATAAAAGTCATTTCGTTTTTATTGTGACTCCCAGGGCTTTTTACTTTGACAGCAAAACACACAACATTCAACTTTCTCTCTCTTTATTCGTTCTCTAAAACAAATTTTCAAACGACTCAAAGACTCAATCTTCCATAAATTGAGTTTTGAAAAAAAAATCAAAAGACTGATCTCATGGGATTTTTCGAAAAAAAAAATGTGAAAACACACGTCAAGGAATCAGTTGAAATCCAATTTTGTGCTCAACGAAGAAATTATTTTTTAACTTACAAAATCGTTTGTTTCTCAAGACTTTGCATCTGTAAATTGTGAAAGTGAAAGTCACAATCTGCATCTCAATATTTGAAGAAAAAAAATACTCACAAAGACTTTAAAAATTTCTCAAAAGATTTTAAAGATTTTGTAACAGCTTTTTAAAAAAAAGTGGGTAAAAGATTTAAAATTTGTACGAGATTTTAAAATTTTTGGAAAAGATTTTAAAAATGTAGAAAAAAATTTTTGGAGAAAGTTTTTTCTTCACTGCTTTCTCTTTTTTGTGCAGATTCCATCTGGTCTACCAAGGAATTTGGAAGCGGCTGTCCAGCGCTACGGTTCTGCAAGTTTCAACAAAGCTCCAGCCGCCACGGTGCTGGATCCCAATGGCAAACTGACGATAACGCTTACATATGGTGAGTTAAAAAAGAGAAAGTGGGTTGGGAGAGGATTAAATTACTTTCTCCTCGAGATCTCTTCCCAAAAGTCCATAAAGTCTTACCTTGAACAACTATTTCCTAAGATCAAAGTATCAAATTCCAAGTATTGGGGAGGCGGAGCACTGCGTAAGGGCACCGCGGCGGCCGCGAGCCACGCCGTGGCTCCGCCGCTCAACTTTCTCTTTTCCAATTCCCACATGATGTGTGGTCCTATTAAAGATTTCTCTACTTTCTCCCACAAGAGAAAGTGCTGCCCACTTTTCTTCCCAACTTTCATATTTCGGGAGGAGAGTAATTGGGCGATTAAAATTTATGCTTCTCCGTCATTTGCATTGCAACGGTTTTTTTTTTCATTGCAACGGTTTTTTTTTCATTGCAACGGTTTTTTCTGCATTACAACGGTTTTCTCCTTCAGGAAAACTCTTGAGTCGCTCCTACAAAATTGCATACGCATTGCTCAATAAGACTGGTCACCGTGGGGAGAGCATTGTGAAGAGCGGAGACCGTGTCGCTCTAGTCTACCCCAACAACGACCCTATCAACTTCCTATGTGAGTTACTTTAATTGAATTAATTGAGTTAGTTAATTGAGTAATTAAAAATTGTAATATGTAATTGTAATTAAAATTAAATAATTTAAATTAAAGTTAATCATGTTTTGAAGAGTTGATATTGTTCCCTCTAGGTTCTTTCTACGGTTGTCTCTTTGCTGGTGTCGTTCCAGTCCCCATCGAAGTACCCTTGACGAGGCGGGTAAGGCGCCTTTTCCAAAGATTCGCTCTGTGGTTTTGCTTTCTCTTTTGAAGTGAAAGTCCTTGATTTTACTTTCTCTTTGATAGAAAGTAAGAAAGAAACGAGTTCTGAGAACAAGGACTTTTGAAGTTGTAGAGTTATATTCATTTGCGTTTTCAAATTAGACGGATTTTTGGGCAAATCAAGTCTAATCCTAGAATGCAGCGAAAGCGAAATGCGCTGAATTTCGCTGAATTCAAAAGCTTGTCTAAGCTTCAAAGCGACAAAGCGTAATAGTTTTTAACGCTGATTTTCAGGATGCAGGATCTCAACAGATTGGCTTTCTCTTGGGAAGCTGCAACGTCCAAGTCGCACTAACCTCTGAAGCATGTTCAAAAGGTAATCTATTGATTGAAGCAACTTAGAATATTTTGAAAAAAAAAAACTGAGAAAGTTCTAAGAAATTCTGAAGTTGAAAAGGAGTATTTTGAAAAAAAAAAAACTGAAAAAGTACTCCAAAATTTTGATGTTGAAAAAAAAATGTATTTTGAAAAAAAAATTGAAAAAAAAACAACCTGAAAAAGAACTTTTAAATTGTGTAATTTAAAACCGAAAGTATTGTTAAAAAAACTGAAAAAGTGACTGAAAAGAATTGAAATAGCAAAGTAACTTTACTCTTCATGTCTGAATTTCCAATTTTGAGAAAGTTGTTATTCAATGTTAGCAATGTTATGAAGCTCATTTCCGTCAGCACATACTTGATACTTGCAAGTATTATTTTCTATAAAAAAATTTTTTTTTAAAAAAAAAAACTGAAAAAAACTGTTCTAATTAAGGTCTTCCAAAAACGGCGACAGGTGAAGTGGTGAGTTTTAAGGGTTGGCCGAAGCTTAATTGGTTTGTTACGGAGCACTTGGGAAAGTCTCCAAAAGATTTCACACCTTCACCGCGCGTTACCGATGAGACGTCGGCGTACATTGAGGTAATTGACGCAGCATCCATCTGCGTTTGGCAATTGATTGTCGCAGTATATTATACTGCCAATTTTATCTTTACAATTCAGTACACCACTGATCGAGACGGCTCTGTAATGGGCGTAACAATCAATCGAGCAACAATGCTCGCCCACTGCCGAAGCCTCACAACTGCCTGCAACTACACGGAAAGCGAAGTGATGGTTTGCGTTCTGGATTTTAAGCGTGAAGTTGGACTGTGTAAGGATGCAATTGATGACATTTGATGTCAATTGATGACATTTGATGTCAACTGATGACATTTGATGTCAACTGATTTATTCCTTTTTGCACTCCAGGGCATTCTATTCTCACTTCCGTCTTCAACGGAATGCACGTCATCTTCATTCCCTACGCTCTGATGAAGGTGAATCCAGCCTCCTGGATGCAAATGATCACGAGATACAAGGGTAAGGTTTTCAGCGATTTCCCAAGGAACCAGATTTTCAGCGATTTCACAAGGAACCAGATTTTCAGCGATTTTAACAAGGAACCAGATTTTCAGCGATTTTACAACTAACCAGATTTTCAGCGATTTTGCAGGGAACAGATTTTCAGCGATTCTTGCATGTAACCAGATTTTCAGCGATTTTACATGGAACAGATTTTCAGCGATTTTCCAAAAAGTGTTTTAAGGGACTATTAGGAACCCTTAGAAGGACTTTAGAGAGTTTTCTAATATCCGTTTCCCCTTTTCTGAAAGACATTGATTCATTGCTAGGCGAAATTTTGTAATTTCCTTCTTCTCCAACTTTAATTAAGTTAATTAAACGTAAGGAGAGACCCTTCGACCCACTTCTCTTTGTGAGGCCTTCAAGTCTCCCCTGAGAATCATTCGGAGGGGCCTTAAACCCAATTAATTATAATTATAAGGCCGGGGTAATGGATATGTATCTCCTGTTTTGTTTATCCCTCCTTGAAAAAGGCTCTGTATATTTTTGCAGCGAGCATTGCCATTGTGAAGTCGAGAGACCTGCACTGGGGGCTGTTGGCGACGAGAGACCATCGTGACATCAGCTTGGCGTCCTTAAGGCTCCTCCTCGTGTCAGACGGAGCGAATCCCTGGTCTCTCTCCTCCTGCGACCAATTCCTCTCCGTCTTCCAGAGTAAGGGTCTTCGTCCAGACGCAATATGTCCCTGTGCCTCCTCCTCAGAAGTACTCACTGTCTCACTCAGAAGGTAAAGTCAATCGCTGATTTTGCAGCGATTTTGTCTTGAACTAACCTTTACTCAAAATTACTCACAAGAGAGCCACCACTGGAGAAAATCTATTTTGACTTTCTCTGCGTAGCGACGGGTCGACTTTTCCATTAAGTAGGTAGCTGTACATTATGATAACGCTCTGTCTGTCTGTCTGTTCTGTATCTGGTGCAATTGACCCTTTCTCTCAAGCTGTTTGCGAAATTCCGCTTCAAATAAAATAATTTTAAAGAAAAACTTTTTTTTTTCATTTTTTTTTTAAATGAAAAGTTAGACCATAAAGGGTCTGGTATGGTGTCACGCTACGCTACTCCGTTGCGTCCGTTTTCAAACGGTTTTTTGCAAAACGCGAAAAAAAAACTTTTTTTTCTTCTTTTTTTTTAGTATGCTTTCTTTTAGTCTTTGCTGGAAATTGAAGAGCTAGTTATTAATTTAAGTTATTAATTAAAGTTATTAATTAAGCAGTTCGAGTTAGTTGATTTAGTTAATAAATATGAGTTACGCTGATTTGAGTATGGGATGATCGCTGGAAATGTTTGCTAAAATTTACAAGCGCTCTATTTGCTTAGGCCTGGAAGAGCTGGAGTGAATGCGACTGGAAGAGGCGTGTTGTCAATGCAGGGTCTCAGCTACGGCGTCGTTCGAGTGGATCAAGAGAATTCATTAACCTCTTTGACACTGCAGGACTGTGGACAAGTGATGCCTGGAGGTGAGACTTACTTTAATTAGCAGCGGCATAAATCGCTGCCAAGTCAAATTAATCTTCCTCCCCACTTTCTCCAACGGTTTCCTCCCAACGGTGCGCGCCTCCGCGGTGCCTCTCTCCTCCAAACTCAAAAGTCTTCCGTTTTTTAGCCGGAGTCGTTATGATTTATATCAATTTTTTCTCCTCTCTCTCCAAAAAGATTTATTACTCCTCCCTTTCTCCTCGCTTTGTTATTTACTCGGAGAAAGCAGGGAATTTTCTCAACTGCCTTTAGATTGAATGTAAAAGTTAATATGAGGCTCCTTGATTTATACTTTCTCTTTTTTTTTTTCTTTTTTTTAGCTGTGATAGTGGTGGTGCGGATGGACGACCAGCCCTTTCTGTGCAAAACAGACGAAGTGGGCGAGATCTGCGTTCACAGTTCGTCGACAGGGTCTCATTACTGGGGACTTCAAGGGCTCACCAACAATACTTTCAAAGTACAACCGCTCCAGGCCGACGGAACGGTGGTGAGCGAGGCGGAGTACGTGCGGAGCGGACTTCTAGGATTCCTCGGACCTGTAAGTTGTGACTTTCTCCATAACTTTCTCCAGTGCGTGGAAAAATAAAAAAATTTTGAAAACTTTTTTTTTTTTTGAAAAAAAAAACGGAGAATTTGAAAACGTAGTGCTAGAGGTTCCTTGTTTTTCCAGCAATTTACTTTTTTTTTTAAATAAGGGGCCCTTGGGTTCCTTGGACCTGCATGTCTACTTTCTCCAGTAGTGTAAAAACAGCAATTTTGGAATATTTTTTGAAAAAAAAACGGAGTGAATTTGAAAATGAATGGCTTGTTTGTTTTTCAAGCAATTTGCTTTTTTTGTTTAAAGTTTCTGCTGTTTCTGTTCCTGTTGTTTCTGCTTTCTCCATGCTTTCTCTGGGAGTGAAAAACAAAAGATTTAGGAATTTTGAAAAACTTAGTTAAATTTGAAAACTAAGTGCTAAAGAGGATGGCACCCTCTTTTTTCAAGCAATTTGTTTGTTTTTTTTAACATAAGGGGGCCCTTGGGTTCGTTGGACCTGTAAATCTGACTTTCACCAAATGCTTTCTCCAGTACTGAACAATAATACAAAACTGGATTTTTCTTTTTAAAACGGAGAGAATTTGAAAACGAAGTGCAAGGGAGAATGGGCCCTTTGTTTCTCAAGGAATGTGTTTGTTTGTTTTTTTTAAATTAGGGGGGCCTTAGGACCTGTTAATCTGACTTTCTCCAACTGCTTTCCCCGGGAGTGAAAAAGAAAACATTTTTGATTTTTTGTTTCGAAAAAGTACCGTAATTTTAAAACGAAGTGCTAAAGAGGATGCGCCCTCGTTTTTCAAGCGATTTGCGTTTTTGAATATTAAGCCCTATGTTATATTAAGGGGGGCCCTTGGCAGAAGGGCTTTATGACAACGACTTTTTATGGGAATGTTTCTTTGGAAATGGGATTCTTTTTCAGGCCAATTGCCGCGGCAGCATTAGGATACTTTCTTAAAATTGTAGTCTTAGAAACACTTTGTAGGAGGGAAATTGGACGGGAGAAAGTACGCAACTTTCACTTTGATCCTTTCCCTACCTTATTATTACTCTTCTCCAACTTTTTTTTTCTTCGTCTGCTTTCACTTTCGCGTACTTGGAAGGGATGAGTACTTGCTATTTAAGACTTCGCTTGGCTACCTTTTTTTCTGCTTTTGAAGATAGACAAAAAGCCAAAGGGTTGTTGTAAGTGAGTCGTGAGAATTTATGGTTGAGTGGTGACAGACGCTACTTTTTTTTTACTTTCTACTTTCTCCCAAAAAAAAAAAAGTTTTGATTTGTTTTGCTAAAATTACACTGTTTTGAGTTGTGTCAAAAAGAGAAAGTCGGAGAAATAATTCATTGTTCTTTAGAAAATGTATAAATGTCAAAATTTGTCAGCACAGAGCTGCCCCTAACTAACGTGAAAGTTACCATTTGGTGAAAGTCTTAAAAATTTTCACAGACAATTTTACTGCAAAGCGATACTGTGTTCCCTGGACTTTCTGTTTTGTACAGTACTTGAGAAACGCTCTGTAGAACTGTAGGCTATGCTCGGGTTGGTTTGACTACTTTTTCGGTATTTGAGAAACGCTCTGTATGTATTTTTTGTTTTAAATTGTTCTTTTGGGTATCTCGCATCTGGGCTGTTTGAACGCTGAATTATCCCCTTTGATGGATTTTCACTGCTGGCAGAAAACGTGTGACGCTGGAAGCTTAGCCTTAATTCTTGAGTCAATATGACCCCGTTTGCCATGTGCTTCCAAGTACTACAAGGGGGCCCTTAGCAAGGCGTAAGGTGATGATAGAGGTCCATTTCATAAGGAAAATGACCAAAGGGCGCTGAAAAGGAATCGCTGAAAACTTTTTTTCGCGAATTGTAAAACTTGGCTCGTTTTCAGCGTTTTTTTTTTTTTTTTTTTAAAAAAAAGCCCTTTTGCAGGACTTACGTTATACTAACTTGGGGAGTTTGATCACGAAAGTTTTTGAGGCCAAAGCGTCCGAATCTAGGTTACGCTCATTTGGATTAGGAACAAGTTCCTGGAAGTGGCCGAGTTAATAAGATTTGAGGACCGAAGGGTACGGGGGCCCTTGCGTGTTTTATGGAGTGGAAGGAACCACAAAACAAAAACCGTTCGGAAACGCTGTTGTAGACAAAACCGTTCAGAAATGCTGTTGTAGAGAAAACCGTTCAGAAATAACTTGGCTAATGTGCGCTGCAGCGGTGCTAATTCAATTTTTTTGCTTTTCAGGGCGGCCTCGTCTTCGTCTGTGGGTCGAGGAACGGGTTGATGAGCGTGAGCGGACGGAAGCACAACGCCGATGACATTATTGCCACGGTCCTCGCCGTGGAGCCAATGAAGTTTATCTACCGTGGACGAATCGCTGTTTTCAGTATCAAAGTTTTGAGAGATGAAAGGATTTGTGTGATTGCAGAACAACGACCCGATTGCTCAGAGGAGGAAGTAAGAAAGAGAAAGTTTTTTTTGTTTTCTAATTTTTTTTTTTTTAGTTTTCTGTTTTTGTGTAAACTTCAAAAGAAAACGAAAAATTTGGAGAAATGCTGCAAGGGATTTTGTTGTAGATGCGGAGAAAGTTTTTTTTTTGTTATGAAATACGAGCTTTAATGTAGAAAGTCAACTCTCTTTTTTTTTTGAGAAAATACAAGGTTAACGGAGAGAAAAGACAATTGGTTTTGTTGAGTATTAGGGGTTTTTTGAAGTAACTTTTAGTTTTTGCCTGCAAAACTACTGATAATATGGAGTAAAAACTTTGAGATTTTTTTGTTTTTGAAAAAATGAAATTTTAAACTTTTTTTCTTTCAGAGTTTTCAGTGGATGTCTAGGGTTCTTCAGGCTGTTGATTCAATTCATCAAGTCGGCATTTATTGTCTTGTAAGTACATTTTTTAGAAGAAATTAAAAAAATAAAATGATTTCAAAACTTGTATTTTCAAAATTTGATACTGCAAAATTTGTTAACTTCAAAATTTCTTCTTGTATCTCAGGTACTTGTCAGTCCAAATTGTCTACCTAAAACAAATCTAGGTGAGTAACTGCAGCGATTGTCAAAGAGAGTGATTCCTAAAATTTTCAGCAAAATTAAAACGTCAAAATTTTAAGATTGTAAAATTTCTAGATTTGAATCAAATTTAAGAAGAACTTAAATAATAAATTTTCATGCACATAAAAAGCAAGATAGTTGCAGACACTTTTTTTTTGCATAAAATCAGGATACTCCAAGATATTTTCTGGATAAAAAGCCAAGATACTCCAAGATACTTTTTTTTTGCATAAAAAGCAAGATACTCCAAGATACTTTTTTTTGCATAAAAATCACGATACTCCAAGATACTTTTTTTTTTCATAAAAAGCAAGATTACACTTTGCTTTACACATTACATTTTGCGTAAAAATTTTCACGATTTGCGCATACTTTTTTCTGCATAAAAATCAAGGTGACATAAAGATTTTTTTTTATGGAAAGTAAGGTACTTGCAGATACTTTTCAGTATCCTGCAGATATGGATGTTTTTTGCGCTGTGTTTCTTTGTGCTGGAAAGATCAAAGTTGTCTCGCAACGGTGGGGCCGTGGCGGCGCACAATAAATTGTGGTTGGAGCGGTGTAATTGAATGATATTACGTTTTCCGTCTTCAATTTCAATTCAGGTGGGATTCACTTGTCAGAGACGAAGCGGCGGTTCCTCGAGGGAGCCCTTCACCCTGCCAACGTCCTCATGTGTCCCCACACGTGTGTCACCAACCTCCCCAAGCCACGAGAGGTCCACTCTGACGTCGGCCCCGCCAGCGTCATGGTCGGCAACATTGTCCAGGGAAATCGCTTGGCCACGGCGCAGGGCCGTGACCTCGGCGTCGTCGACGAGGAGTCCGACTCGGCAAAGAAAGTGAGTGACAAGGTGCCAAGCCCATTGCCCATTCTCCATGAATTATTCTCCAGGAAATCTCCAGCGAAACCCCTCTTCTTTGTCACTTTCAGTATCAATTCATTTCCGAAATCCTGAAGTGGAGGTCAACCTCAACGTCAGACCACGTGATCTTCACGCTCCTGAATTCGAAGGGCACGGCGACGACGTCGCTGACCTGCTCACAGTTGCACAAGAGAGCGGAGCGCGTCGCCTGTCTCCTTCTGGAGAGAGCCAAGATTAATACGGGTGATCACGTGGCCCTCGTCTTCCCGCCAGGCCTCGATCTCATTGCAGCCTTCTACGGATGTCTTTATGCGGGTAAGCAAGAATGTACAGAGCATTTTTTGTTGAAGCCTGGAAATACAGAGAGTTTTTGTTGAAGCGTTTGACGTGATTCAAGCTGAAGTAATAGTACTGGAGATACAGTGCGTTTTTTATGTTGAAGCGTTTGACGTGAAGTAAGCTAAAGTAATAGTACTGGAGATACAGTGGGTTTTTTTTTTATGTCGAAACGTTTTAGCGGAAGTGAAAGTAAAAAAAAATGCTTCCAGTACATTTGGTTTTTTTTTTTAAATTATGCGATTTTGAGTTCACTAAAACTCTTCCTGTGACCGTTTTCTTGTAATGATTTTTCCGTGTATGCAAACTTTGATTTGGGTCACTGACCTTGGGGAAACTCTGGGATGCTTCAATGACCTTTGACCTCAAATTGACCCAATTCTTTTATTTCTGGAACTATATTGTATTTTGGAACTTTAGTGATTATGTATTTTATAAATTGTATTTTTCGGGGTTTAGGTGCTGTTCCAGTGACAGTGAGACCACCGCATCCACAAAATCTACAAACAACGTTACCAACAGTCCGTGAGTAACTCAAATTTTTACGATTTTTTTCTTTGGAAAACCGAAAATTTGATATATTGTCTGGAAAATTGAAATTATAATATTTTCTGGAAAAATGAAAAAAAATCATATTCTAACAAAATTGAAATTTTATGATATTTTCTGCAAAAATTAGAAATCTTGGAACATTTTCTGGAAAATTGAAAGTACTTAAATGATATTTTCTGGAAAATTGAAATTTTTGTCACATTTGTGAGTTACAGTACAGTTTCGTTATTTTTGTTGCAGGAATGATTGCCGAAGTTAGTAAATCAGCAATTATTTTGTCAACTCAGAACGTCATTAAATTGCTCAAATCAAAGGTAAAATTGTTCAAAAGCGTCCTGGAAGGCTGGAATGTTTGTAAAATCGCTGGGTGTTTGTGCAGGAGGCAAGCAACGTTGTGGATATCAAGTCATGGCCTTTGACGCTGGAAACGGATGATTTGCCGAAGAAGAAGCTGTCTGCTCTCTACCGTGCTCCCACGGCAGAAATGATTGCCTACCTCGACTTCAGGTAACTTCAAAGGAAAAATGGGGGGGTTTTGATGGACCGTGGACATGGAATTGACCGTGCTTACTCACATCGACTCTCACTTTTTCCTGTCTGTTTTCCAGCGTGTCTACGACTGGGATGCTGGCCGGGATCAAAATGTCACATTCTGCTGTCACTTCCCTCTGTCGATCAATGAAGTTGGCCTGTGAGCTCTACCCCTCACGTCACGTGGCTCTCTGCCTGGATCCATACTGCGGATTGGGGTAAAAAATTTGCTGAAAACGATGAAAAACTTTCGGTTTTCATGAAATGTTGAAAAAACTTCCGATTTTCACGAAATGGTACAAACCACTTGTCAGTTTCATGAAATGATGGAAAAACTTGCGATTTTCATGAAATGATGGAAAAACTTGAGATTTTTGTGAAATGATGAAAAAACTTGAAATGATGAAAAAACTTGCGAGTTTCTTGAAATGATAAAAAAAAACCTCTGATTTTCGTGAAATGATGAAAAACTCGCGATTTTCATAAAATGTTGAAAAACTTCCGATTTTCATGAAATGGTACAAAACACTTGCGATTTTCATGAAATGATGGAAAAACTTGAGATTTTTGTGAAATGATGAAAAAACTTGCGATTTTCATGAAATGATGGAAAAACTTGAGATTTTTGTGAAATGATGAAAAAACTTTAAATGATGAAAAAACTTGCGAGTTTCTTGAAATGATAAAAAAAAAACCTCTGATTTTCGTGAAATGATGAAAAATTCGCGATTTTCATAAAATGTTGAAAAACCTCCGATTTTCATGAAATGGTACAAAACACTTGCGATTTTCATGAAATGATGCAAAAACTTGAGATTTTTGTGAAATGATGAAAAAACTTGCGACTTTCATGAAATGATGCAAAACTGTCAATTTTCATGAAATGATGAAAATCTTGATTTTAATAAAACTTAAAAACTTTTTTTCTTTTGTTCCTTAGGTTTGCCCTCTGGTGTCTCAGCAGGTGTGTTTCCAATTAATATTGAAAAGTATATCGAATACTTCCCAAGTATCAAAGTGACACTTTTTTTTTCGTCGCAGCGTCTACTCGGGCCACCACTCGATCTTGATTCCACCGTCTGAAGTGGAGGTGAATCCAGCACTGTGGCTGAGTGCCGTGAGTCAGTACAAAGTGAGGGACACTTTCTGTTCCTACGGTGTCATGGAGCTCTGCACCAAGGGCCTCGGCACCTCCGTCAACCTTCTCAAACAGCGCAACGTCAATTTGGCGTGCGTTCGGACTTGCGTCGTTGTGGCAGAAGAGCGGCCGCGCATCGCTCTCACAAACAGTTTCTCCAAATTATTTTCCGCCATTGGGCTCTCGCCGCGTGCCGTCTCCACGTCCTTTGGATGTCGCGTCAATGTGGCCATTTGTCTACAGGTACGAAAATAACCACTTAAAAATTACCCTTTTTTGCTCGGGCTAAAGAGGGTTATTTTCTTCAAGTGTTTTGAGATGAGTGGTGAGATCCCAGTGGATTTATTCTCTCACCTTAAAATCGTAGTTTGTGGGATCGAGCCCAGGTGGCGGCGAGCAGAAGTGATGATCAAATATACCGCCCCAGTCTGATTTCCATGCTGAGTGGTTAATTTGTTCCTGATCTGTATTTTTTAAATTTTTGAAGAAAAATAAATCATTATCATAAAAATTTCAAAAAATTTCAAAAAAAAAAATTGAGAAATTTGAATGAAAAAAAAATCAGCGTTGACTTAATTTATCATTTTCAGGGAGCATCTAGTCCAGAGCCATCGACAGTCTATGTGGACTTAAGGGCCCTTCGAAACGATCGAGTCACGTTGGTGGAGAGGGGTAGTCCGCACAGTCTGTGCGTTATGGAGTCCGGCAAACTTTTACCTGGATGTAAAGGTAAGCTCTCGAACTTTTTTTTGAAAAACTATTTTTTAAACTTTTTTGAAATAATTTTTAAGGTATGAATTATTTACGATTTTTGGATATTTTAATCATAGTTATAATTGCGAATCCTGAGACGAAGGGACAGTGCGGTGACTCTCATTTGGGAGAAGTGAGTTACTTACGTTAAAAAAAGTTTTAAAAATTGGAAAATTGTTGTTGTTGTTTTTTAAGTTTTTATTTTAAAAAATTCAAAATTTTTTAGATCTGGGTTCAATCGCCGCACAATGCGAGTGGATATTTCACGATTTTCGGAGATGAGAGTAGTTATGCAGATCACTTCAATTCGCGCCTTGTGACTGGAAGTACTGGAGAAGTATATGCTAGGACAGGTTACCTGGGATTTCTGCGCAGAACTGAAAACGTTCAAGCCGATGGGGGTAAGTTGAAAGTTGTTTGTTTGTTTTTAATAAACAATAAACAATTCTATAAACAATTTTGTTGTTTTTACAAAAACAATGTCGAAATTCAATGTTTAGCTTTAATTTAATATTTACAGAATTACACGACGCTGTTTTTGTTGTGGGAGCCTTGGATGAGACGATTATGCTTCGGGGAATGCGCTATCATCCAATTGACGTGAGTCAAACAGTATTTGCACAAGATACTTGTCCAGTATTTCAACTTTCAAAAACCTATTCTCCTACATTTGCCAAGCATTTTTTTTTAAGTTTTAGATTGAATTTCAAGGTTTGAGTAACAAAATTTCAGATTTCAATTTCAAAATTTGAGTAACAAAATTTCAGATTTTAATTTCAGAATTTCACAAATTTCCACAATTTTGAAATTTCAGGTTGAGAACAGCATTCTTCGATGTCATAAAAAAGTTTGTGAATGGTAAGTTTCTAAGAACTATTCCAGGCTTAAGTTGGGTTTCATGTCAATACGGAGAAAACCAAATCCGAGAAAACCAAAACTGAGAACTACCAAAACCGAGAAAATCAAGATTATGGTTATGATCGTTCACGGTTTAGGTTTTCTCAGTTTTGGTTGTTCTTGGTGTTGGTTTTCTCGGTATTGACCTGCGACCCTCAGGCATCAGCTTATAAGTCGGCCAAGTTATCGTTTGCAGCGTTTTTGAAAATCAGCGATTTGTTTTTCTCTTCCAGTGCTGTATTTACATGGACAAATCTCCTGGTAGTGGTAGTTGAGTTGGAGGGAAACGAAAGTGAGGCGCTGGACGTGGTTCCGCTGGTCACCAACTGCGTCCTGGAGGATCACTTCCTCGTGGTCGGAGTCGTGGTCGTCGTGGATCCAGGCGTCGTGCCCATCAATTCCCGCGGTGAAAAGCAACGAATGCACCTCCGCGACGGTTTCCTCGCCGATCAGCTCGACCCAATCTTTGTGGCATATAATATGTAAAAACTACGAAAAACAAAATTCCGGGAAATGAGCTTTTTTTCCAAGAATTACACACCGCCGCCGCCACCGCCGCTGCGCCGTGGAAGTCTGAAAAGTCTAACTCAAGGCAGCTCCTTCATTGTGTTCTCCTCCTTCAAATCGCGCATCACTTAACTTTTTACGTTATTCACCGCCTTGGATTTTCCCTTTTTGTCGTTTATACACGGATATTAATTTAACTCCAGCTTAAACAGTGTTAGGAAGAAGAAAAAAAACGCAATAGAAAAAGCAGAGTTTATTTATGTCAAACTGGGTTTAGCTTGTAACGAAAAAAAAAAAAAAAACTTTTGTAATTTTTTTTTTCATTTCGAAACTCTCTGAAATGCTTTTTTTTTTCCTAGAACAAAAGTCAGTTTAAGCTTAAGAAGTTTAGTAGTTTTTTTTTTTTAGAAATTCATTACACTGTCACTCAAAAGGTTTTCAACCAAAACGGAAATTTCTCGAGCCATTCGAGTGGAAACTTTTAATAATGAAAAAAAAGCTTTTGAGTTAATTGACAAATCAGAATCAGATTCCAAGACACTTTTAGAAGTAGGGGTACTTTACTAGAAGAGCAGAGTATCAAGTTGCGCTGCTGCCATAATACTGCGAGTGCCGCAATTAAGTTTCGCGTTCTTAAAAAATAATGACGCTTTTTTGAGCAGCAGCCATGTCAAAGTCATATTAGCACAATAAAAAAAAACGAATTTGTAATAATGACATTTGATTGGTTGAGAAATTGGTCCTGGTTCATTTACTTTTCACATTTTATCACCACAACCCGAAGGCTTATCCAATTTTTGATTTTCGATTTTTTCATGATTTCTCCTTTTCGTTTGATTTTTCGTTTTGAAAGAACTATTACAAGATTTCACGTTTTCGTTTGATTTTTCGTTTTGCAGAACAATTATGAGGTGGTTCAAAAAAATTTCATCGTATCATATTTTATTTAAAAAATTCAATTTTGACATTGAAAAGTTGACAATTGACAATTTAGATTTTTCGAGTTTCAAATTGAATTAATTTATCCTACTTTGTTCAAAAATTGTTCATGCTCTTTATTTACGGAATATTGCCGAGATGGTCGCAATTCTTTAATTTTGCAGTTAGTAATCCGAGTTAAGCAGTTGGAATTGGCTGTAGGAAAAAAAATAGGTAAAATTGAACACTTGTTTCTTCAAAACAAAAATTTTGAAAATTTTGAAATTCAAATTTAAATATATATATTTTTTTAAATATAAATTATTTAATAAATTAAATTTATATTTAAAAAAAGTACTTACCCTGTCACCGCAATCAACGTTCTGAGGGTACTCGCACCGGGCCAGACCAATGTGGTATAGTAGACCAGGCTGGCAATCCTAAAAGTAAATTCCAAAATTACAAATCCTGTTCAAATTGGAAATTTTTAAAATATATTTCAAAATGGAGGGCATGAGCCGCAGTCGATTCTAAAAACTTACATTGTGGTACGGAATGTTGTGTTCGCAGACAATGAAACTAAAAACCAAAAAATTGATTACTTGAAAAAAATTTTTCAAAAAAGTTCAAAATTTGATTTGAATTTTTTTTAATTGACAATTACGCGGAACAGTCGTAAGGATTGGGAAAGTATCCGCTCGGAGCTGGACACTGGAAGGGCGGTGGCGGGTAGTCATCGGGTCGCACACGGTCTCCACAGTCGACCGACGCTGCCCAGTTGCACCCGGAATAGCGCAGGTCGAAAAGTTGCACTTCCGTGCACAGTCCGAGCCACGCGACGCCGTTGTAGCAGTCGTAGAAGTACTCGCACTTGTCTTCGTGCGGAAACGCACCGTTGGCAGTGCAGTCGTACCAAGGGGCGGGGCCTACCATGGTCACTCCCTTCTGCGTAATTAAAATTAAAATTTTAGGCAAGAAAACCACTAGTTGTTAAACATTTTACAAATAAATTTAATCTAGTAATTAAAACGTCAACGAAAAAAATTGATTGATTGATTGAGTTAAAATTCCAACAAAAAATTGATTAATTGATTGATTGAGTTGAAATTTCAAGAAATTGTGCATTTTTGCGAAGAGATTTAGTACCAATTCGGGATTTTCAGTCGACGGATGGATGACGGAGCCAAAGGTGCCCGCAACAAAGCCCAGAAAAAGTGTGCTCAAAAGTAACATATTCATTGTTTTTATGTTTGAATTTTTTTTTTAAATCGAAATTTTTTAAATTGATTTTGATAACTTTGCGTTTGAATGTGATAAACTTGGCAATTTGGAGCCTTTATATAGTAGTCGGATAAATTTCTCGGATAATCCTCTCTGACGCACCCAAACATCATTGATAGACGAAAAGCATTGAAAAATTGAATTTTCAGGTAATTTGTAGAAGTGTAACATCTAGTTAAGTGGAATTTTGATTAGGGGCTGATTCGCTGATTAATTTAACGTGGACACGCTTCGGCAGAAATTGTCTCGTTGTGGTTGCTGTAATACTTCAAATATTTATCTTTTTTAACAATTTTGCATCTTTGACGCAATTCAACTTGGTTATTCGATCAAATTGTCGTCATTTAGGTATTGAATTACATAGAAATCAAATTGATTCTGAAATCAAGAATTTCGCACAAATGATCTCAATTTTGCAAATAATTGATCCCTTATTCCGTATTTTTTTTTGAACTGACGTAGGTGTTCAACCGAAAACTGAAGTCATATTTTCATTAAAAAAAAATCCCTGAGATTCGAAATCTTTAAAATCATGGATTAAATCGTACTGAACAATATTTAAAAAAAAAGCACTAGAAATTTAAAATTGAAAATAATTTTTTTTTTCAATTGGCCTATACTTTTAAATATAATCATAACGATGCTTGTATTGTCGTCATATTTAGGGCGAAAAAATGCTTCAATCGAAATGCAGCTGCACAAACTAATTTTCGCATTTTTCGAACTCGTGCCATCATAATTTGGTGAAATCATTTATTTGACAACGCTTTTACCGAAACTGCTAAAAGTCACATTGCGAAATAATAATCAACTATTTTTGCAAAAAAAAATAAAAATTACTTTGCTGTGCTCCAAATTTTAACAAAAGTCATAGATTCTCTTTACAATAAAGATTCGTAAGGACAATGGCAACAACGCCCGAAGGAATGTCAGGGGCCATGACCATTGACATGGGTGACGAAGGGCTCAAGGTCAAGGAGGTTGACACACCGGAAGCCGAACCGGCGCAACTGGTCGTCCGGGGGCGGTGGGTACCCGCTCGAGCCGGACTTTTAGTCGCTGTCCAACAATGGCGCGCTTTAGAAGGTAATTTTAGGTTCATCTGCGGAGGACGCCTTATGATTGGTCCAGGGAACCCCTACTGGTGGCTCGTTCTGATTGGTCACCTTCTCGTGTCAGCGATCTGCTGCATCGCTTTTGAGTAAGCGGACATTACTGTCGACCAACCGGAAACTTGACAAGCATTATCCTTGTTTTTGCCAGTATTTTACCGGTATACGAATCTTTCCTACCGAAAATACTGCTAGTCATCTTGACATCACTGTCAACGACTCTCACAATCGTCAGCATCTTGCAAGTAGCCTGCTCCGATCCAGGATATGTCGTACGCCCAGATATTGAAGACAGAGTCAACAATCTAGTTCAATGTGAGAAAAAAAGTTTTCAAGATTTTTCAAAAAAAAAAATTAAAGTTTACGACATTTTTCAGAAAATTCAAAATTTTCAAAAAAATTTTTTTTAGATTTGGCCGAGAAATCCCCGTGCTCTGAAGTAATGCTTCAGGTAGTTGTCAATGGACAAAACGTGAAGTGTCCGTTTTGCGAAATTTGTTGCCATTATCGCTACCCCCAAGTGGAACACTGTCCAAAGTGCGATTCATGTATAGGTAAAATAAACCAAAAATTCTATTACAAAAAAATAATTGAGAATTAATTTTTTGAAATATTTATTTTTTTATTATTATTTTGATAATATTAGTTAATCTAATTTAACTATTTTTCAATCTAGAGCGTTTTGATCATCACAACGAAACATTTGGAACTTGCATAGGAAAAAGGAACATCGGCTCTTTCATCTGCTTTCTAATTATGAGCCTCATTAATTTTCAAATAATTCAAACAATTGCCAGCGTCACCATTGCTGAGCGTAATTAGAATTACATTTTTAAAAAAAAATTCAAAATTCGATTTGATTGGCTTATATAATTTGCTATTCAGAAATTTCAGCCAATGGCTGGCGCCCGTCATCATTCTTCCCTTCTTCCCCGACGCTCTACGTTCTGCTACTTTCTTTAGTTCATCCTCCGTATGGGCCCTTGAAATTTCCATGGATCCTTCTCAAGCAACTGTACAACTTGATGCTGGATCGAACAACATTTCAGTCCGTACGATTTTTAAAAAAATTTCGAAATTTTCAAAATTCATTTCATGTCAAAATTATTTCAAAATGATAAATCGTCTTTAGCGTGAAAGTCTTACAAGCATTTTGGAAGGAGAGAAGCGCCCCACTTCCAGTTCCAGGAAGCTGAGAATCTTCTCCAGAAATTTTACGTCATTTGTACTTTGTCCAGAACGAAGTAGTCAACTCAGTAATTCCAGATTTAAAATAAAAAAAAAGATTAAAGTTTGATATTTTCAAAACTTTAAAAATTCGAGATTTTTTGAAAATCTGAATTACTAGAACCGAGATCCGTCATTAAAATCCGAGTCGTACGCAAAGAAGCAAAGCGATTGAAAAGGAGGTGGTCTTCTCGTGTTTGTAAGTTATGGGAAATTAATACTATTTACAGTACCGTTTAACATTGCTTAGTGTTTATTGTTTAATGATTGTTTAATGTTGTTTATGTTTATTTCCATTGTTTATAGACCCAGGAAGTCCGGTTGAGAAGGAAGGTCGACCGGTGTCGCCATTTCAGAAACCGTTGGAGGGACGGAAGAGCCGACAGCGTCATACCCTACTTAGAACATCTCGAGCAGCCATTGGCCCGCCGAATGTAGCCAATCACAGCAGAGATGACAACATGGAGTACAACGCTGCATTGCATCAGCCCCGACCAAGATTTACTCGCTGGACAATTTTACCGGTTTCTCAAATCAATAGGCTACGAATTTTCCGTCACAAAAATCCAAATTAAACAACAAACCATGATGTGGCCAATTAAACATTAACTTAAACATTTTGCTGTTGAAACTCATGAACTTTTTTCGCTGTATTTTTATATGCTGAATTACTAAATTTCTAGTATTTAACATCAGTTTCAAATTTTCAAATATTTACTTTCTCTGCTTTTTCCTGCTTTTAGTTTCTCTATGATTTTTGCATTTGCGCTCATTGCAGTTTCCTAGTAACGAATTCTCTAATTTTACACAACATTTGTCTTGTGCCAGCTTAAATACCTGTACAAAACTGAAAAAATTTCGGCAATTTTATAAAATTTTGAAAACAATTTAAATCATAAAAATGGTTTTTCTGTCATCGGTATATTCACTGAGGTTAGGGCACAAGCTGCTTCCTGGAATGATAACCGTTGGATCTTACGATGGAAAAGCACCAAAATTCACAGCAGCTACACATGGAGAGAGGGTAGGATATTAACTCATTAATCAAAAATTGAATTATATAAATTTTAATGTTAAATCCAGAAATTTGAATAAACGACACAATTTGAATAAGTTTGAATAAGAATTTGTTCAGCGATTTGAACTGCTTATTCACTAAACAGATTCTGCTATTGGGTCTCAGCGGCTCAACGGTAGCCAATGCTCGTTCAGGAAAAAATTACGAAGCTCGAGCAGAGGAAATCACGTTTCTAAATATAAATCAACCAATTTCCTGCATCTGCGCTGGACCAATTGTTAAAAATTCAGAGCGCTCCTTCCTCTTCGTCGGAACAATTTCCAGCGTCTTTGGCTATGACGTCGAGAATAATAAGGATTTGTTCTACAAAGAGGTCCATTCTCGTTATACTAAAATATACATAAAAAAAAAACAAATACATTTTTGTTATATAAATTGTAATTGAATAAATTTTAAAATATGATATGTAATTAAACAAAATTACAATAGGTGCCTGATGGTGTAAATGTAATCTCTGCAAGTCCTTGGGGCGATGAACCGATGGTAATTACAGGTAATTTACCTGAAATTGAAAAATATCATGTTGTGGCGTTTCACATTAATTTTCATATTATTTCCGTGATGTTTGTGAATGATAATTAAATTGTAAATTAACGTAGGTGGAAATTGCTCTCTGCAAGGATTTGACGCAGAAGGCAACGACTGCTTCTGGACCGTTACGGGAGACAATGTCGGGGCGATCGCCATGTTGGATTTCGACAAAGACGGAACTCATGAGGTAGAATTTCTACAAAATGAAAAAAAAATGTTGCTTGAAATCTGAAATTTCGAAATTGTAGAAAAATTTTAAATTTCGAATTGTAGATGCTCGTTGGTTCTGACGATTTCGACATCCGTGTATTCAAGGCTGATCAGATCATTGGGGAAACCTCAGAAACTGACGCAGTTACCTGCATTACGCCACTTCATCAGTCGATGTTTGCGTACGCCTTGGCCAACGGCACAATCGGCGTCTACGACAAATTGGAGCGCCTCTGGCGCATAAAATCCAAAAACGTCGCCGTGGCCATATGCGCCTTTGATTTCGACGGCGATGGAATCCCCGAGCTGGTCACGGCGTGGAGCAACGGAAAATTGGACATTCGGAACATTCGCAACGGCGAAGTGGTCTACAAAGACAATTTCAAGTTTCCGTTGGCGGGACTCTGCACCGCGGATGTCAACCAAGATGGCCGCCTTCACCTCATTTGCTGCGATATCGAAGGAGAGCGTAAGCGTTCAGCGCTCCACTTCAGCGTTTTACAATTTCAAAATTCCTTGGAATTTTGAAATTGTTCAAAATACATTTCAGAATTCTAAACTTTTTTCAGTAAGAATCTACGGCGCTGCTGGACAAGATGGCCGACTGCATCACATTTCCCCCAATGTTGAGCAAGAAGCAGTCCGGGAATTAAGCATGAAAAAGCACCACTTGATGCTTGAATTGAAAAACTACGAAGCAGGGACCCTTAAGTCCCCCCATGAGGCCGCGAGCCCTGTTGTCGAGAAGCATCGCACCGTGGGCTCAATTCCTGTGAGTATTGCGAGTATTGCAGTATTGCGAGTATTGGAGTATTGCGAGAGTAGATCGTAATTAATAGTTGGTGATTTTAAAACAAATGTTGTTTTTAGAACAAAACGCAACTTCAAGCAGCATTTGCCATAAACTTGGGTTCGGAGGAGCGTGCGGTAAGCGGATGAAATATCGATTGAGAATCGCTGAATTTTAAAAAAATCGCTCCAATTCCAGCCTCATATTGAAATCACTTTGGGCACGAATAATGACACGATGATCCGAGCTGCTCTACTGTTCGCCGAAGGGGTGTTTCAAGGGGAGTGTCACGTGATCCATCCAAATGTGGAACGCCTCAATTCCAGAATCACGGTGCCGCTGCGGCCGCCGAAGAACGTTGTCGTTGACCTCCATATCAAAGCGTACGTGGGCTACAGAGACAGCAGCCATTTCCATGTCTTTGAGCTCACGCGACAACTGCCGCGGTTCGCGATGTATGCACTGTGTCCCGAAGAGCAGAAAATGGCGGAATGCGGAAGTTACGTCAAAATGCCCATCCAGGAACGACCGTCAAGGGTAGACTCAAATTTTGAAATTTGAAAAAAAAAATTTAGAAGTTTCAAAAATTTTGAATTCATGAAATTTTTTTACTAGATCTGCATGTGGGTCAACCAAAATTTTCTGCTGAGCAAAGAACTGGACCAGAAGCTTGGGTTCACGATCGGTTTCGTGTCGCTGCGAACGGGGGACGAACTCATTGTGGAAATAGAGTCAAACGGTGAAATACGTATTCGCACGCACGATATGGATTTGGCTGGTGATCTAGTTCAGTCCATTTCCTCATTTCTAAACGTTTCTGATCTCGAGGTAAGATGACCTTTCATGTCAAATTACATTTTGCACGTAAAATGCACGTAAATGCACGTACATTTTTTTTTATTAAACTGTTTTTTAGCGAAAGCGACTGTGTGATTCCGTCCGTCATTTTCATGAAATGAAGTATTACGGGTTCCAAAGGCCATTTTATAGATTCATTACAGTATTAAATGGGGTTCCGCTTCTTTTTAAAATCCGTTTTACTTCGCTATTCATCGAAAAAAAATATTTTTTGAAAATTGAAATTTTTTTTGAAAACGCCATATACTAAAATGTAGGGAAATGTACATGAAAATGTAGTCAATCGGAAAGTTTAATTGGTTTCAAATTGTTCAAATTCAATGTTCCAAAATTTCCAATAGTTTTTTTTTGTGATTTTTTTTTCAGACTGAAGCTGATTTCCCGGAGGAAGTAGCCCAATTAGAAATGTTGCTGCGGGCCGTTGACGAGTATCAAGAGACCAATGAGCGTCTAGGAGCCGATATTGCCGACCAATCAGGGATCCTCAAAACGCTTTTAATTCGTGCTGAGGATGCGAGAATGATAGGAGACACGTAAGAGAGCACTTAAGCGTAAAGAGCACTTAAAATCATTTCCTAATTTGTAGGAAGATTAACTTGCACTTAAGCTATTAAATTTAATTTTTTACTTTTAATTACAATTAGTTTACTTTTAATAGAAAAGCAATGCGGAAATGGTATACCCAACTACATGAGGTGAACAAGGGCCTAATTACGCAACATCAGATTAGATGCACCACCAACGAAAACGTGGTGGAGAGCATCAAAGCCATTAATCAAATTATTCAGAAATCAGCACGACTTCGAGGTACTAATTTTACAGTTTAAAAGGTCTGCTCATCGTTTGCTTTTACTTTAGTTTTTATTATTTCAAACAGTTCTTTTTTTTTGAAATCTTGGTAATTTTCGTTTTTTTTTTCAAATCTTGGTAATTTTCGTTTTTTTTTTAAATCTAGTGGGACGTCCCAAAGCAGAAATTATTAGTGCATGTCGTGCAGCCATCAAAGAACAGAACACAGAAGCTCTATCTCGCATTATCAAATTTGGTGTATCTAAATGATTCGAAATTTTTTTTTTTAAACAAATAAAACAATACAAAATTTAGAGACTTATTTTCAATATTCTTTTAGCGTTTTGAGTGTGTTGAAAACCTTGAAGAATAAATTTGAATTAACGCCATTGGAAAAAAAAATTATTTGAACAAATAAAAGTTTGGTTTCCAGAGCTTTCGTGAATTTTCAAGATTCTCTTTTCGTCCGCTAATTTTTTTTAAAAATTTCTTTTCGTCCGCTAAATTTTGTAAAATTTCCTTTTGAAAAAAAAATAATAGTAAGACCAAATACAAATCAAATTTTCTCCGTTTTCTAACTATTCAATCAATCTCAAAGTTGTGATTTAATTTCCAAGAAAAATCCATTTTCATTACTACAAACAGTGATTCTAGCCTACAGCACAATCAGCCGAGCAAATCCCAGCGTCATGAAAAATTGTAAAACAGAACTAGGAAGAATGAAATTTCCAGCGTTTTCCCCTCCCTCTTTTCCAGCCAATCCAGCGTTTCCAGAAAGTTTTAGCCTGTCATTCTGCGGCTTGTCAATTGTCTTGGATTCCGTTCCTTTGGGAACCAGGCCCAAACTCGCTGCAGCCTGGAACGATTCCTTTTTGCTTCCAGCCGATCCAGGAAGGTTGAAGTCCACGGGCTGCTTCACTTCCAGCGATGCGACGCTGTTCGTGTTCCACAAGTTCCCATTCACTTTTTGTCCAGTTTGAAACTTCGTATTCGCTGGAATCGCTGGAATCGCTGGACTCAGTACAGGGTGCCTGGAGGGGTCGGAAGCGTCAGCCTGGAAATTCTCTTCGCTTACCAACGGTCCCTTACTGTTTGGACGCAGAAGCACTGCGCTGCCCGTTTCGCAATCGTTTTTGCTGCTTCTGTACATCCCAAAGGCAAATTAGGAATTAGCAAATTGAACCGCCCTAATTAACTGACACTTAATTAGTGTCTGTTTACCGAATCTCCGCACACTGTTGGGCAATAAATGCCAAGGACTTGTCAACCACTTGCTGCGCAAACATGGTGATGTTCATCGGCTTTGCAGATCCTATCGGAACTTTCTCTCCTGTTGGACTGCTTTCTCCTCCTTCTTCGCAAACCTCTTTTGTCTTTGTCAATATGCAATTCTTGAATTTCGTTCTTGAGCTGACAAATTTTTATCAAATTTTTGTCATTTGTCATTTTTGATAAATTATCACAACTCAAGCTCTAATTGATTTCAAAATTTTAGCTGGAAATTTACCAACAAAGCTGCTTCATGGTCACTTCGGGATTAGAAATTTGATCAATCAAGATCTGATACGGAAATCCACAATGCTCTCCATCGGTGGTTACCCGCCTCACACAGGGGGCGTATTTCAAATAATCTAAAAAATAGATTTCAGAACAGGTTTTTCAAGAAATTTAAAAAATTTCGAATTTCAAAATTATTCTTTTGAAAAATTAAAAAAAAAAGCAGATTTCAGATTCACCATTTCGGTAGCTCTGATCCGTGCAAACGGTGGTCATGGCCGTGATGGACTCTTTGAAATGTCGATCAAACTTTCTCTTTTCGACTAGCGTGTAGCATTTTGTCGTGTAGTTGTCGATGCACGAAGTCAGCTTATTCCAGGTACTACAAGTAGAAAAGGGGAAGGAAAATACAGCACATTTAAAAAAAAAATACAATGGTAATAAAAAAAAATACAGTGCATTTTTTAATATTCTTACTTGCAAACTCTGTCTAGCGTTGAGGGCTTGTCAGGGAAGATGAGGCCGGGATCCTTGATCAGTGACTCAGCAGTGACAGAGCACTCCCTCAGGTCAGCTTCCAGGCATTTTGGGGGCGGAGCCTTCACTTCCATCAAAGCACCTTTCACTCCACCTGAATTGATGTAAAATGAAATTATGCATAAACCGTGCTTGGGCTTAGCCCAAGTGGGCCATGAAAAATTAATGCGGGTATTGAACCCCCTTTTTGTTGTTGTGTTGTCCCTTTCACGTGACGGACAGTTTACAAAAATTACGAGCTACCGAATTATTAAATGAAATCATCTAGGTCCGGGAAAGCAGAGTACAATGACCGCAAATTTAACCCGCATTTAGCGGGCATTCTGAATGGGTTTTGAGATTTAAATCTAAATTAGCTTCTTTATTTTGCACAAATTGCACTTTCTCCAGCTTTCTCTTTATGGTAGTTGACAGTAATTGATTCGTTGCATGCGAGCTATTCTCTCCTTGTTAAATGAAGTGAGATTTAAATTTTTGGAAAAACGTTTGGAAGCTGATAAGGCTTTCTGAAGGAAAGGTGAGAATTAATGGCCGAAAATAGCCGCAATTTGCTTTTTAAATCATTTCGGTCGTTGAACTTTGAATTTCATACGCTGCAGCATAAAAATAAACATTTTTATTTGCCAATTCAGGTTTCGTTTAGTTCACATTAAAATCACTATGAAGGATATCAACGCCGCTGAAAATTCTGTACGAATGATAATAGTCAATATTTTTCAGTTTATAGATGCGCGTTCGAAAAGTATTGAGATGTTGTACATTGTGTACATTATTCTGATAAATTGTAAATTACGGTTTCTGATTTGTACGCTACAGAAAATAATGCATTTGTTTTATAAATCTGAAAAAGTTTTAAATCTAATTTGCAATTTTTAAATGTAATGTCATTTAATGAAATTTCAAAATTCGTTTACTTACTAATTATGAGTAGGAGAAGCGTTGCACTTAAAACTGAATAAAATACAATTCCGTAATTAGCAACCATCCTGAAGTGCTTTACTGTGGAGATGCAAATTTTGTCAAAATGGAAGCGAAATGTGCTTTTGATTTTGTATCATTCCGGAATTCGTTTTCATTTTTCTTTTTACCGAACTGTTCAAAATTAAACTGAACTGAAAACAGTATACTTTTTCCTGCACCAAAAACTCACTGTTGCCCGTTGTACTCCTCGAAGGAAACTGACCCTAGCTTTGGTTTCAACACGCGATTTTGTCGTAAGTGCAAAATTCGTCAACTGGAAAGTCCTACCGTTATTTAGGCTGAAAAGAATGCTTTCACACACTTCACCCTCCTTTGAGTGTTTTTTTTCTTCATGTGCTTAAGCCCTATTTATTGTAACCAAAACCCTATTCCGAACCGCAATAAAAAAAAACAAGGAAGAAAAAATGAGTCAGGATTTTATGGATTTCCAATTTTTCGCAATGCACAAGTGACATTAATTAGCCTAACGAGAAGTGACGTCCAAGTGGAAAGCGTCAAGTGCTTTCTCTGTTCATTGAACCCTAGCACACAAAAAAATCACATCCATTTTTTGTTTTGTTTTTCTTCAAAATTCAAATTCGGAAAATTAAAAATTTAGAAAATATCAGCAAAATTGAGTTTAATGCTGTGTTAAGCCGTCATTTGATTACATATTAACTAAAATCGATCGTTTGTCTCAGAGAAAGCATTTATTGAAATGATTCAAAATAGCGCACCATGGGTTCTAAAATAACGTTTTATTCTGCTTTCACTTTGCAATTTTCACGGTTTTTTTGAATTAGTATTAGGAAAGTTTGTGTCAAACGTCGTGCTGTCTTTTTAATAATAGTAAATGGCATTGGGAACTTAATAAGGTCCATTTTATAACAAAAAAAAAATTCTATCCATGTCAAACAATAGGAACTTTCTCCCTGTATCCGTGAAAAATGAAAGGCGACATACAGGTAGAGAAAGCAATCAACGTGATTTATCCTCCACCTGACAAATGGCTTCTCATCGAATACACTACGTGTGTCTTTCGATCTGAAAAAAGCACTTTTCGGGTTTTATAGCTCTACTTTCACGCATTCTAGTCGAATTTTTTCCAATTCAGCGATCGACAACTTCCAGGAAAGGTGAACGCCTGATAAATGAGGACTGAAATATTTAGAGCACAACGAGCCACAACACAACATCTTGTGTACGAAATCCAATTTAAAACAACGAGCTACGCTACAACACAACAACTTGTACGCAATCTATTTTAAAACAACGAGCTACACCGCTACAACTTGTACAAATGAATTTAATATCAAAACAACGCTCACATTTTCAAAAATTTATTTTATGGATAAATGGTAAATAATTATAGTTCATATGTAATTATAGTTTATATATTAATACTAGTTGAAAAATACCGTAATTCAGCGCGAGCGGTTCCGAAGGAGACCTGCTACATAGAAATACATTCCTTGAACAGCTCTCTCGTAATCGGCCATTTTGCAGTCCATAATCTGAATCATCGTGGTATCAAAGCAATAATCTTCAATCGCTTCAAATGCAGAATCCTTAACGTGTACCAAAAGGTTGAAATTGATGCTGAGCTCAGGAGCATCTTTTATCCCACAACTGAACACAAAGATGAAGGTAATTTCGTTATTTTCAATCTGTTTTTGCGTTGATGAGACAATTCCGACAAAACGAAAGAAAACTTTGGCCCACTGCCAAAAATCCCAACATTTCTCCGCTTTCTCTTTTTCCTCTGCTTTCTCTGCTATTTTATCTGTTTCTTCAGATGTGTTCACTGCCTCATGTGTTGTTTTCTCAGTTTTTTCATTTGTTGTTTCCTCATTTGTGTCTCCTGCTTTCACTGTTGTTTTCCCTACTTTCTTTGTTCCTCTCTTTAATCTTTTACCTGACTTCTCTTTTGCTTCCTCTGGATTCTCTCCTGTTTTCTTCGTTGTTTTCACTGCCTCATGTGTTGTTTTCTTTGTTTTCTCATTTGTTGTTTCCTCATTTTTGTCCTCTGCTTTCACTGTTGTTTTCCCTACTTTCTTTGTTCCTCTCTCTATTCTTTTACCTGACTTCTCTTTTGCTTCCTCTGGAATCTCTCCGATTTTCTCTGTTTTCTTCGTTGTTTTCACTGCCTCATATGTTGTTTTCTCTGTTTTCTCAATCGTGTCCTCTGCTTTCTCTGTTATTTTCACTACTTTCTTTGTTCCTCTCCCTATTTTTTCACCTGACTTCTTTTTTGCTTCCTCTGGATTCTCTTCCGTTTTCTCTGTTTCTTCCGTTGTTTTCACTGCCCCATTCGTTGTTTTCTCAATCGTGTCCTCTGCTTTCTCCGTTATTATCACCACTTTCTTTGTTCCTCTACCTATTCTTTTACCTGAATTCTTTTTTGCTTCCTCTGGATACTCAGTTGTTTTATTTGTTTCTTCCGTTGTTTTCACTGCCTCATTTGTTGTTTTCTCTATTTTCTCATTCGAGTCCTCTGCTTTCTCTTTGTTCTCGGTATGGATTCTCCTTGCTTCCATCAAAATCTCACTGATTTTCTTGTCTGCCGAAATAAAACGTTCAATTTTTTCCCTGTCCAAACCGCGCGGGAACTTGTCGTACTTTCCCTAAATAATATTTATTTTCTAAAAATTTTGAGATTTGAAATTTTAATTTCGATAGTTCAAAAAAATTATGATTATGAACTTGGTTTTAGTTTGACGTTTTGATCTAAAAGCTTACAATTCCATTGCTAAAACTCCTTTCCGAAAACCTCATGGGATTCTTAAGGTACTGGGCAAACCCGCTTTCAGCCCCTTCAAGTGACCCTTGCGGATACCCTACATGCAATATTTGACCCTCCAGGGTCACCACAAAGAAAAACGTGCGGTCATCCGTCAATTCATAAATGGAGCATGTTGGGCCACCGTGTTTGAATTGTGCTTGAGAGCGACGACCCAGGATTTCCTTAGACTTTCCCTGTAACCAAAACGCAGTGGCGCACAACTGTCCGAGAAATTCGGCATTTTCTTGAAAATCGGCACCTCGATGCCTCCATTCCATAGGTGCTAAAGTGTGATTCCAATTTGTCGTAATAAATGTCACGATATTTGATTTCACTTCAATTTTCTCGTGTACATTTCCCACTTCTACAAGCTCTTCAAGTCCATGCTCTGTCATTGTTCCCGCGATGAAAAAGTAGAGCTGAAAATTTCCCAATTTTCGAAAAACGGCCACAAATTTTTTGGGTAGAGGTTCGGGCGGCGCATCTTCTCGGATGACCCAACCAATTGACAAACTAATTTTGTCAAAACCTACAATGTCAATTACGAGTGGTTGTAGGACCTTGGCAGCCTCTAGTGACATCAACGTATCTTTAGGTAGGGTACTGTCATATGCGTCGTAAGGGAGGGCCCCTTCTTCTGTCAAAAATGCCTGCGGATGACCCAGGTAGGCACTAAGGATGCCTTCAACCTTTCCTAAGGAGGCATTTTCATCGCCGTCTTTGACATCGTCGTCATTGACATCGCCATATTTGACATTGCAATCTTTGTCATCGCCATATTTGACATTACGATCTTTGTCATCACCGTATTTGACATCGCCGTCCCTGACATTACAATCTTTGTCATCATCGTCTTTGACATCGCCATCCTTGACATCACAATCTCTGACATCACCAGCAGCCTTGACATTTACTGTGAAAATTGTGTACTGGAAAGTATATGGCAAATCCGCCACATTTACATAAATGGCAGCAACTTTGTCTGTGTTTTGAACCTTCCGTAATTTGAGTAATACGTATCCATTCATAGTCGGTAGATTTTTCGGTAAGGATGTCGTTTCGCTGAATTTCGGCCGGTTCCAGTGCTCGGTGAAAGCGTCCCAGTTGCCCAGATATGCTTCCGCAGCAAATTTCGCCTCGAACGCCGATTCGTATTCTTCGCCAATGCGACGTGGATTTTGATTAAAACGCTCACCATCCTTTTTTGATGAAAGTGCGACGAAAAGGTATTTTGAATACTTGATGTCCTCCTCGTTAGATTTTCGAATTTTAGGTTTAATTTGGCAAATTACGAGCTCTTTTGACTCCTCGGCATAAAATGCAATTGGATCAATTTCTTGATTTTCGTACTGGTAGTGTAGGCCAGATTTATCATTTCTTACAATAGTGGAGATCGCCTGTATTTTCGAATGGGTTTTACTCCATTTCTGAAAAAAAAAAAAAAAAAAAAGTAGAGAAGTATATAGAACTGAATTGGAGCCGTTTTGGAGTCGACCGTAATTTTTAAATATTTTAAAAAGTTTAAGAATCCGTTTCCAAGTTTTAAATTTGTAGCATTTTGCATTTAACATTATTATAGTTCAATTGAAATGTTGTGCTGAGGATTTCGTTGAGTTAATTTGAGTTTACTTTCAAATAATGCCATAATTTGTTAAAAAAAAAAGTTATTTACCAATGTAGCCAATGTTGCTGTAAAATTGAGGATGATCACAATGATGCAGATTTTCATTTCAACAAATTGAAGGAATCTACGACAAACATCTGCTGTAGATGAGCTGAAGGACTAGAAAACTAAAAAAAAAATATTTAAAAAAAAATTCTACTCAATTTTTTTTCAAACCCTTCATTTCTATTACCTAACAGAATTCGTTGATGTCAATTATTCAAAGCAAATTCACACCCTCCCACCGTGCTCACCAAATGTTTGCGTAATACCTTCCCCACATATTCACACTCAATTATATGTAATTAACTTTTAACTAATTACTGCTAATTAATTATGAAGAAAATCAGCGAAGTAAGAAATATTGATACAGAAATCATCCTCCCAATTTGTTTACATGTTGGAGACTGCAACGTGCATCTTTATTTTTTGGCAAATTTGTTTCGTATAAGTAAAACAAGATAATAAATTACAATTAAATAAAAACCATGAAATTTCAACTACAATTAATTAAATTTCCTTAATCTAAATTACTATTTAGTTAATCGCAAGAGCCAAGACTAGCTCTCATTGGCTTACAAAAGACCCTCACCAGTAATTGTGTACAACATCATGTATAAAAAATAATTTTCTGTTTTTGTTCTTAGCTTCTAAACGTCGATGCGTCACTGTGGTTTAAACGCAAAAAAAAACATGGAAGGATATTTTTGAATGAATTAAAAAAGATTTTAACCTTTCAATTTTTGAAATTAAACTGAAATTAAGTTTTGAATTACTTTTTTTTTACGTACGTCACTATTTACAACAACCTTTAAAAATCGTCTTAAAAAGGTACAAAATGAGATTTCTAAAAATCGTTGTGAAGTCATGATTTTTCATCTCATTATTTGTTAGTAAATTATTAGTAGAGCTGCCTAAAAAAGTCTTTGTAAAATTCTCCAGTTCACGTTATTCCTGGAACAATTGCAAGTCATGGAGGTAAAATTGATCGTGTCTTGTACTGTTTGTGATGGACAATTCGTTAATTAAGTTAAGTTTCCAGTGATTAATATTGAAATTAAAGTTGCTGAGATCACAGAGAGAGAGGGAAGGGACGTGAAGGGCCCACTTGCAAATATTGGACAGTACGGACACTGATAGCTTCCGCAAACTTCGCAAATGTCCAAATTGTACGTGTCGTAGGAGTCGTAGATCGTTTCGTTGAACCTTTCCGGAGCGTAGTAGTCGTAAACTCGAGTCTAAAATGCAAAACAAAATTTTAAAATATTTTTTTTTCAAAAAATTGAAAAAGTTTTATTTCCAAAATTCCCTAAAATGTTGCCTAATGCTCCAGATGCAATTAACCTGTAAATAACTCACCTGAATGTAACGCGTTAAGTTCGCTACAGGGTACCATCGCTCGACAGTGAAATTGACACAGGTAGGGTTCTGTTCCAACTGAAATTTTTTGAAAACTTTTCAATAAAGCATTCTTAATTATTCCAGGTTTTGTGTCGGAATAGTTGCGATTAGGTTAGGTTCAAAATTGAAAAACAAAATTTTTATTGTTGAATTTTAAATTTTTTAAAACCATTTTTTTTTTAAATAAAGTAAAACGTTTAACTTACGTATTCGAAATAGAGCACAACTTTGTCTACCAAGTATCTAGCACGCTTGAGAGTCGGGACTTGTCCAGAGAGGACGTAGTTGTCCAACTTTGGTTGATGAATAAAATAGCCCGTAGGGAGATTAACCTTAAATTAATTAAGCTAATTAATTAAAAATTAAGTTTAGGTTAATTACTAAAGTAATTAGTTTTTTTTTTGTGAAAATTGAAGGAATTGTAACGAATCAACAATCAGTACCTCCAGCACTGCCATTCCAGACCGCTCTGATTCCTCTAGAAGTGTCCAGCTTCATTTAAAAAATTCGAAATTTAAAGTTTTTTTTTTAGAAATAGAGCTAATTTTTCAATCGCTGTTTTTTTTTGTTACCTCTGACAGGAACGGTATTCAATTAACGATGCGTTTCTGCCTCTTGAGCTGAAGCGCGGATGTAAATTAAATGCATACACGGGAGGTTTCGTAACGAAACGAGTACGGTCGACGCCATATTGGACTTGCATTTGCAAAATGGCGTAACCAGCTCCCTTCGCCTCGACGCTCACAGTGCCAAAGGCGTTTTCAAACTGAAAAATTTAGAATTTTTTTAAAAATTAATTTAATTTAAAAAAAGAAGTATTTAAAAAAAATTTCAATTTTGTTCGGTCACGCCTACCTTAACGTGCTGCATCTTAGCCAAATTGTTCGCATTTACATGGAAAGTGCGAGCGACGCCAGGCATCGCTGCCGCTTCAACAGTCACCGTCAACTCCGTTACATTTCGTATTTTTTGCCTAATTGTGTAGTCAATCAAAGCTCGATATGCTGCGGCAGTATCCTAAATTCAAAAAATACTGTAATATTTTGGTGCGTTTGTTGGCTGAAAATGTTGTTTAAAACATTTGTTCAGAATTTTGAAACATTTTTTTTCAAAAATTTCTAAGTTTTTACCTGCGTCGAAGCCCAGCCTCCATTATAAAGTCGTTGCGAATTGAGCCACTTCACAATGGATTCTACCCTGATTTCCTGCCTCGCGACGTAGATCATGAGGGCGTAGGCAGTCGTTTCAATATTTTCTGAATCATATTTGAATGGCAGGCGAGGGAGGAGGAAGGGCTTGTTATTCTCCAGGATAAAGGACGGAAGAGGCCTGGAAGTGAAATTTTACAACTTTTTGCTAAACTTTCTCCACTTTCTCCTTAAAAGTGACAGCTTTCTCCTTAAAAGTGCCAACTTACACTTGCTCTCTGCCCCAGTACGCATAACCACCTTCGAACCTCGCTTGTTCAGAAACAATAATAAATGCTTGATCAGCCTTGGGACTTTTACTGATCATAAGGGCGTAGGCCACCATGACAGATTCGTAGGGTTGCAGCGAATGTCGACGCTCATCCACTTTCGTCTCCAAGTACTGAATAGCTCGCTGTCGCGAATGCGCGAGCCGCGGTCCAACCGCCTGTGTGTAAAATTTTTGACAAATTTAAGTTTAAAAATTTAAGTGAATTGAACAACTAAAAATCTGGGTCGACAAAAACTCAGTAGGCATGTGTATTACAGCTACCATTTCATAATAGTAAAATGAAATTAAAATCAAAATTTTCAAACGACGTTAACGTTCTACATATTCCAAAAAATGCTTAAAAATTAAATTTAATTGTAATTAAACTCACCCCAGGTAAATCCTTGACTGCGTGTAATGCAATGAGGACATGCGCTGTCAGCGTAATATTAGGCGTGTAGAGCCCTCGTTCGTTCATAAGGGAATCGTTAAGTCTTCGATTCGAATACGACGTTACTTCATAAAAAGAGCCCTCTGGCGTCTGATACTTCAGCACCCAATCCACGGCTTTGGAAATCACCTTCACAGAATACAAGAAATTTTTAAAATCAATGTTTTAATTTTTTTAAATCAATTTTTTAATTTTTCAAATGTTTTTTTTTAAGTATTTTAGTATTTTTTTTTAAACAGATTTGTTAAATTTTTTTGTAAACTTACATTTGTGTCAATAAACAGGAAATTTTCCCATTCGTTAAAGCTCGCTTCAGCAAAGACCCTTGCGCAGTAGGCCGTGGTCCAGACGCTGGGACTCGAGTGATTCCAATCGCTGCGAAAGAGGCTGAAGGAGCCATCTTCGTTTTGGAAGCTGAGTTGGCGCTGGAAGAGGACGTTTAAGTGGTGGAAGGCGTGGCGATATGTGTTTCGATCCCTCTGATTGGTCAATCTCAAGTACATTAGGGTGTACAGGTTTGCAGCGAAGCTGAACATATTGTGCTCAGATGAGTCCTAGAAAAAAAAATGTTTCAAATTTGAAAATTTAAAAATATACTTTTTTTTAAATCGATTTTTTTTTGTAATATTTTTAAAAATTGTCCACTAACCATCGGTTTCCCTCCAAGGAGCGACGTAGCGTTTACAGGCATCGTCGCAAAGGCAGGACCCACTACGTCACCCACTACCGAAATTTCCGCCAAATTTGAACTGTAAACGTAGTACCTATCCGGGTCTCTTGGAATAATCGGACTCTCCGTAACGTTAACGTGCATAAATTGGAGGACGTAAGCTCGATTACTAAGGTCCAGCAGAACGGAAATGTGACGATACTGAGGTGCGCCATCGGGCTGCGTCAAATTGAAAATCGTTTTTGTGTAATTAATTGCATTGTTAGTAAAGTTATTTAAATTTGAATAATTTAAATATTTTAAATGATTTAAATAATTTAAATTTAAATAGAATTTACCCCAACTGTCAAAGTCCTCGTCACTTGATCCCTTGCAATTTGAGAGACAGCTTTGATAGTCACCTGAATTTGTCCAATTTTCGTTGCCACAATGGGGTAGTGTACTTGAGCAGTGTCTACAATTAATCGAAATATTAACTTTTTTTTTAAAAATGTATTTAACATTTAAATTAATTTTTAATTAATATTTTAACTATATTAATGTTTTAACTATATTAATGTTTTAACTTATGTTTTAATTTGACTATTTACCCTTGAATCAAGTTCAATCAGAAAACACGTTAAGCTGATAACAGAACTAAACAAGTGCTTTGAAATTACAAAATTTTCAAACGGCATTTTAGAGCCATAAAATAATTTCTTTGTTTTATTTTTTCGTCATAATATTTTAGTTACTTATAATTAACTAGCAGTAGAGCGCCGCTACGCGGCGCTTGTACCCGGTCGCTTCTCGCAGAAACAGACCAGCACACCAGCAGTCACTATAATGGCAATCTCTCGATC
>JAQFYP010000064.1:0-44940 GCA_034694865.1 Bilobella braunerae
TCGGCGTTTTCGGGTTCTTATTTGTAGAGTTTGTTTGATACGCTACTTACGTTACGTGCGTTTGCAACGGTTTATTATTTTTCTTTCTGAATCGTGATTCCTGATATTAAAACTGTACAAGTTGCAGTGGCATGCAGAGCATGTTTCGTTAAGGCTGGGTTAGAGGCCCTTAGCCAATGCCTTTCGTTCTCTTAAAGGAAAATGTCTCGGGTTTACGGTTCAGTAAAAACTGCCAGAAAAAGGTTTTCTTTAAAGATGATTGCTTGAGCAGATGCTGGTAGAGAAAATAAACTTTACAACGCCAGAAGAGATACTACATCATCAAATGACAAAAGAATTCTTGAACTGGGGCTCAGTTTTTAATATTAACGTTGGTTTTAAAGCTCTCAAGTATTGCATGATTGATTTACCTAAATTTGATTTGTAAATGTAACATTAATGATTTTAATTAATTTTTAGGAGCTACCAAGGATATTGGAACTTCTCTGACGCGAATTTGTCTTAGGCATAAAGCATTAGAAGCAAAACTAAAAACTTTTACAAGGTAAGGCACATTCATTGATTATTCTTCTGCGATTGAACGGTAGATTTTAAACTATAAATAAACGATATAACTTATACGATGATTGTTTTTATAAGTACAGTTGTGCAGTAGTGTAGTTTGCAGTTAGTAAATAAATAAAAGAGAAGTACTTAACAGAATTTAACTAACTGTCCATTGACTCCTGACTTCTCATTATCTTAATTGTTGTACTATCCTTCTAATTTACTAAATAAATGAGATATGAACAATGAAGCTCTACTTAAACACGATCCTTGAACTTGTACCGAGAACTTTTGAAATTAAGGGGAGGGTCGCGCAGCAAACAGGAAATGGAGAATTATAATTATTGTTTTTTTTTTCTTCCAATTCAAAAACTCTAGAAGGTCATGGGTTGGGTGATTCACGAACAAGATTGTTTTGATGTTTATTTCAGTTTCTTCGTGTCTGTAAATTGAGAACAGGGTTGCTTTTATTTGCAATTATTTGCAGGCTTGATTTGTGCTGACAATCAAGTCGTGAAAAAAAAAGTATTCCAAGTCATCTTTAAATGGACGTCAAGCAACGACGTCATTTGCAACACAATATCTTCATACTCTTAAGTTGACATTTTTTAAGAACTTGCTAAATTGGCGTTTATGGTTTTCTTTCGTATTTAAATCTAAAGCTTTTTAGGGTAAATGAAAGGAACGGAAGTTTTCCATGCTTACGCAAGTAGAGCAAGAGTAAGAAAGATATTCATAAAAGTTGAGTTGTGCCTGACATAATGACAATGACATGCTTTGTCCTACATCTGACGCCCTGATAAAAATATTATGTGGTTTTCCTTTTGTAAATATACTGGATACTACTGGAAGGATACTTCAGTTGATTTTATGGGTTGGATTTTATGTTCTATTCTTTCAATGGGCGTGGCGATTCTTGATTCAAGATGCGACCAGCCAATCTTGATTTTAGAATTTAATGCAACAAGGATTTTATTTAGCTTTCGAAATTGAGGAACAAAGAAATTTGAATGGCTTGTAATGAATGGAGGTTGAAGTGTCAAACAAGAGTTACTTGCAATTTACAATTTACATGCTATTAAATTTAAATTAAATCGTTTTCCTTGCGCGTAAATGAGTTCTTAGCTCAAGGGAGCAAATCTCAAGGTAAAGGTTTTATTACCAATTTTTTACGAGCGTCCATGCGTCAATTTCTTTCATTTTTTTAATACGTAGGTTCAAAAGGTGCTTTTGATTGTTTTTTAGTGTTGGTGGGTGAGGATTACTAATTTCAGGACGTTTTTTTTTATTAAAGCTAATATTAGGACGGATAATAAATCGTGGTGTTTCGTTTGACAACAGGGTATTCCAATAAACGCGAAAGTTGAATGACCCCTTGCAAAAAGCATTGTTCTTGCTCTTCAACTTAATTTAGACCTTAGACGGGATTTTATTGCAATCAATTACAAATTAGCAGGAAACGTGATTTAAGCGTTTCCTTCGCTATATGGCTTCGAGGCAATAAGCCAAGGTTTCCTCGACTCGACGAATGAACCCTACCTCGCGGTGCACACCTCACCTGCATTCTATACAAAAAAAAAAGACAGGGTTTAAATGAAGACAAATGAATTACAAAAGCGTAGATTGCGATTGTCGAGCGTCTGCATCCGCCCTTTTATGTGCGCTGCGTTTTTTTAATGATATGTTGAAGAGTCAGCATCCACATCTAATATGGGGGTTAGAAGTTCGTGATACTAATCTTTAATTGTATGCTTAAAGAACACGAGAGATCAAAAGTTACGAGATTATTATTTATTAATTAGAATTACTAATTTCAAATCGCTTAAGTGCTGCTGCTACAAGGCGGAAATGACTTGATAATTGTTTATCTTGTTTATTACAGTTCAATATTGGATTGCTTGATTATTCCCCTACAAGAGAAATTGGAAGAATGGAAAAAGTGTACGGCCCATCTCGACAAGGAACACTCAAAAGGTAAAATTAAAATTAGGTTTGTTACACTTAAATTAGGTTGACTAGCTTCCTGTTTGTGTTAACCGGTTGTTTTTTTATCAAACGTAATCTTTCACTACACACAATATAAGTTCTATGTATGTACGCATGTGCAGTACATGTTTTAGTACAACAGCACTTAATGGGACTCGGAGTTCATCTGCTGGCTACGTGTGTGTCTGTTTCAATACGCTGCTGCGTCAGTTGTGGAGGCGGTTTTGGAATGATGTTATTTCGAAGAGTGACTTTTGAAGGCCAAAGGATTAATTGCCTTTGCCAGCTATCGCTTTTCGGCCTAATTGCACTTATTAGCCTGTAAAAGTGCTTTTAGAGAAGGCTGCCATTTTCAGATAGATTGATTGAACGATCCTTTTGTAGAAATTAGCCAAACAAGCCCGTCCTACGGCGGACGTCAAAATTAAGTTTGATAGATGTTCAATCATATCAAAATCCAGTCGTCATTGATTGAAGAAGGCATGTAAAGTTTAATTCTAATTCTTAGTCCCTTAAAGGACCTGCATCGTAGGACGGACTTGTTTGGCTATTTTCTAGGAAATGTGAAAATAGTTATTTATTATTTCTCCCAATAAAATATTTTAAAATGCGTACTAGGGGATCTTGTGGGATTAAGGGCAATGAGTTCTTGCACGAAGACTCCTGTTGTAACGCACGCACAAACTCTCGCTAAAGCAACGATATTTGACAAGAAAGTGGACAACAAGTCAGTACCAGTGGGATTCAAAGAAGATTTCGGTTTTAAAGGAATAGCAAACTTACTTTAAAATTCCATCAGAACGTAGATGACTGGGGAGTAAATTACGAGAAAGTTCAGTTGAAGTTACTGATCTGCTCCTCCGACATTCTACTTCTTTTGAATAACTTAGAGACTTCGATTTCGATTTCAATGAATAAATTCAATTTTATTTAGATTGAGATCAGGGATTCGTATGCTCAGGAACGCTTAGCTACTTCTTTACTTACTTTAACTTTAGCTGATATTTTTTTCTGCTTCAGAATCCGCTCTCCAACTGCGTTGTCATCCATGGTGTGACATGCTGTAGACTCTGTCAAAGAGAGGCTTGGCATTTGCAAAGTTTGTGTAGTAGTTTGTCTTGTAAAGATAAATAGGCGCTGGAGATTTGGCTTTAGCTCTAGCAGCAGCGCTGGAAGCGATAGAGTCACAAGCTGGACTTGGATAGGAAATCAAAAGGAAGAAGAGAAGGCCTCATGCATATTGCATGATGATTTCTTGTGGTTTTGTTTGCCAACATGCGGTTGGTGGCGATGTGATCTTGCCAGCTGTGCAATGATGCCTGACAGTCTTGCATGTATAAAATGAACAAGAAAAAAACGTTTTGATGCTCAAAGTAGATGGAATGAAAATAAAGGATTTTTTTTGGAATTGTAGAAGAATCTTGTCATGGAATGCGAATGGGCGGAGTTGAAGTAGGAAGTTTTTGTTGGAATTAGTGTTATTTTGTCTGATTTCAGTTTTGATAAAGTATGGGCTTTAGGCAAGAAATAAAATGGAGAAAAGCCATTCAGAGTGTCTTGCCAAAAGTAAGATGAACTTGGACTTTTAGTGGATTTTTTTTTTGGAGAAAACGAGAAAAGGTCACGTGACTCCGCCTAGTGTATAAACCCAGCAGCATTTTCTGGAAAGTGTGATTTGAGGAAGAAAAGTCGTAAAGTTAGGAAAAGGAAAATGTGAAGCGAAGGGATTTTTAGCCCTCTTCTGACTTAAGATCCTCTGACTTATTATGCGATTATGGTGTTTCTGTTATTTTCCAGAATACAAGAAGGCAAGGGCAGAACTGAAGAAGCGCTCGATAGATACACTTCGCCTGCAGAAGAAGGTTCGTAAAGGGAATTTCAATAATGGTGGCCTCTCCAATTCGTTTACGGGAGGAACCCTTCCGAGGTCAGCGGCTCCCGGGGGACTGAGCAATATGAGCTCCAGCGGCGGTGGAGACAATTTTGGACTTTCAGGAGGAAATCGTGAATTGAATCGAGTGCTGGAAGTGGCTCTGCGAGAGACGGCTGAGAAGAAGCAAGTCTTTGAAGATGCTGAGAAGCATGCAATTAGAACGGCCTTGATTGAGGAGCGGAGTCGATTCTGTCTCTTTGTCTCATATCTCAAGCCAGTGGTGGTAAGGCTATCAGTGCTCATTCAATTGTGTTCTTCTAAAAATGATACATGATACGCATGAAAGAAAATGAACGGCTCAAAATTTTCTTCGCTAGTCATTCATTTATGCTTTGTGTTTGACTTTGATCTTATTTGACCTCAATTTTGGCTTTCCACGTGTCCTTGAGGGTTAAAATTCTGAGGGCTATGTTTAGAAGATTTTTCTTTCATTCATTTATACGTCTTTGTACATGATGACATTGTATTTTTGTGATTTACAGGATGAAGAAGTTTCAATGTTGTCAGAATTGACACACGTCCAAGAAGCGATGCAGCAGCTTGAGAAGCATGTTGCGGATCCATTTGCCTTACCACCTGCTAGCGAACAGGTGAATTGACATTTTAAAAACATATTTCAAAATTCAAAATGGCTTGTCTTTGTTTTGAGGCGCTTTTGTAATTTTGAACGGATTTTGTACTCAAATAACCACATAGTGAACCATCGTGGAATGTGACTAATTCAGTAATTATCTATGCCTTGAGAACCAATTATTCATTAATTTTTGGTAATTATGTAATGGATTATTCTATTATTGGATTTCATTTATCCGACAAATATATTGGTTTGCTTGTTATGCAACATTTTGAGAACGAGAAAGACAGAGAAGATACAAATGACCTTGTGCCTACCTAAAAAGACTTAAATTCTAATTGTAACTAATTTCCATTCTCGTTTGTCTTGGTTTTTTTTTGCGTAAACTCGTAAAGTGGATGCAGAAGGCTTAAATTACTCGCCGTTTTTTTTCTGGTGGAGCAACCATGTGGTTTTGTCATTTGCGTGTGACCATACGAAGGCATGTTGGAATTTACGCTGCAATGGTTGTAGAAGATGCGTTTGGATGAATTTTCGGCACTTGCAAAAGCCACAATTTTTCGCAATGCTGAGCAGAATGTTTGGCGATTAGACTGAATTTTTTGCTCTTGTAATTTCTCATTTCTCTGCTGTGGATTGTTAATAAATTGCTGTCAAAAGTTTAAATTGAAATGAAAATTGATTACTTTACACGTCATTTTTTTGAACTTGCTTTTCAGGTAATTCAGGATTTGAAAGGTTCCTGTGACAGTGGAACTTGGAGTTTCCAAACACCGCCCAGCAGCCCCAGCTCCCTTGGATCGAGGAAATCGAGTATGTGCAGTATTTCGTCAGCTAATAGTTCGTCCAGTGGATCTGCGCATTCGCCAACGCATAACGTTCATAACCGCACCGTTCTCCACCAGGTAAGGAACCCCACCACCTCAAGGTCATTGAGCACTTTTGTTTTTTGAATTCATAATGGCATGACACAAGAACAAGAGTGCTGTCCGTGCGTGTTGGAAACACTGACAATGGCGCTGGTAGGGAAAATGAGAGGTGTAAAATGACGTGACATGTTGTGGTAGACGAGTAAGTGGTCAATTGCCTTGCGATACTTTAATGGATGTTGACAGGGCTGGAAAAAATAAAGGCAGGTGCCACACATAAGAATCTTAAGCGTTAAAAACGTCTAAATTTTAGATTTTTTTTTGTCGAAAAAGTCGAATGTCTTGATTTCAGATGTACTTTTTGCTTGAGAGATCAAATGTACTTTTGAGGTTCGAATTAGGCTGAGACAGATCCGGAACATGGAACGGAAACATAAGCAATTAGTCCCGGCCGAAAGCCCCGCCCCCTTGATTTTCTGTTTCTAATCCTTTGAAAGCCAAGATTTGAAATCAAGACATTCGTGGCACGGTTCGAGCCGCGCTTGGTTCATTTTTGTTTTTCAATTTTTAATTCTACGTTGTTCATGCTCCAAGCGCTGGGCTGGGTGTAAATTCAATACGCCGGATGCAAGTCCTTGCAATTTTGACGGGACCACAATCAGAGAAGAGTCAGTCAGACCTGACTTGAGTGACACGACGCTGCTCATTTTTTCACGCCTATCAAATTCAGCAGCGCTATGTAATAAGGAGTTTTTTAGTTACAAGCACCAAGCTTTGTCGTTTTTTTTTTCGCCTGAGTGATTCATGAGCTTGAACTTGTTTCCTTCTATTCATAGACGCTCATGAATAAAACGAAGAGTTTTGATTGGCAGAAATTTTTAAATTGATTTTGGAATGTTTTTGGCTGACTTGTTTATGCTAAAATTTATGCTGAGTTTATGATTTGTTATTTTTGTTTTGTTTTTATTTAATTAGCCGATGACTTACTGTCCACCCCTTCATCACCCTGCTGATCCATTGCGCTACTCAAGCGTCTCTTCCGGTGACTCTGGCTTCGTGTCACAAGACGTGATTTTCAATCGCCGCTCGGCACCCTACTATGACCACTCCCGGAAGGTACTTAAATACTTGTTAAAGTCCTCCTTATCTGCTTATTTAAAGCGGATGTCCATTGAAGTTGTTTAAAGAGACGATGATTGAGTGGTATAGAGCTTGGGTAAGCATTTCGGTTTAAAATGTACTTGACGCTGTCCTTTTAAGTTCATTAAATCTTGAGAGCTCAGCGGTATTATCACTCGACTTCCACTTTGTACACACTAATGTGGATACAAGGAGATAAAGTGGAACTAAAGGATGCTGCTCGAAGGTAGAACATAGTTAAGCAGTATGGTAATCCAGGAAAATGGCCACGTAATATAATGGTATTATGCTAAACCCTTCGTCTAGCGGAAGTGTAACCCTTAAAAACGTCATTTTACTCAAAGCTTATGGGTACATGATGATGATGGGGAAGAAGGTAAGAGGCAGAGAAGAGATTTGATCCGTCGTCATCCGCCAGTTATGAACACCGACCGAAACTCAATCTTCTTAAAATGAACGTTTTTCAAAGCGCCATAAGGCTTCGAAGTCTCAACGTTAAAGTTATGAGTTGGTTTTTGAAGGGCACTGTAGCAGTTGCCGAGAAGCCTTAAGTCCCTTTTTGACTGAGAGTTATATTGCCCTTTCAAGGGCCCTTTCAACACATGCCTAAGAATAACAGGAAATCAAAAATCTTTTTGAGTTTTGATTCATTTTGAACTTTTTTGATTCCCTCATTTGTTCATCGTGTTGAGGTTGAGCATATCCCATGTTTGCTCCAGGGTTTTTTGAATGAGATTTTGAGAGGGCTGGAAAAAGAAGTTTCTTTATGGAAGCTCCAACACTTCCTTCCAGGCACCGTCAGAATAAATTATTAAAGAGTCTCTTATGCCATGTGTTGGTGGTTCCTTAAGGATGGGAATAAGGAAAGCATGGGGATGTTGTTCTTATTTTGAGCCTTATTTTTGAGACTCTTGTTTTTCTTTTTTAGACTGGTGGAAATCAATCGGAAGGAAGCAACACGAGCTCCACGGCGAGCAGTAACTCAAGTACCCCCTCATCCCCCTATCCGCAAGGCTCAATTCCTCCCAATACTACTGCCACATGGCCCAACTTGCAAGATTCAATTCAGTTTGAGAGAGCTGCCTGTGCTATTATGAATGAGCGACCTCATACCATTTCTTCGGGTAAGAAGACGTTTTTTTTTAGTATTTGAGATCTAGGAGAAGATCTAAATCTAAAACCGCTTTTGAAAAGAGGGAAGGAGAGATTTGGTGGAGGAGATTGGTTCTCGGTCGCTGCCAGGAAGGAAATAGGCGCTTTTACTTAAGCGCTGGATCAAGGATCAAAACCTTGTTGGAGCGTTTTAGAGGCCCTTTTTATTCCTTCTGTGCTGCTGACTTGACTTTTTTTTTATCTGACTTGCTTTTGGAAGTAGCGCTGATTCGACTAGGTGGAAGTTGGCGCTGCTGGACTCATTGCGGAAGAGGATTAGGCAATAAGTAGGGCGAGGCTTGTGCTTGTGCGAGTTGAGAACACCACCGGATGTTCTGAATTGAAATTCCTTCACGGAGTACAAAAGGGAATTGAGATGTTCTTTGGGAGGAAGCGCTTCCTTAAGCGGTTCTGCTATATACCAAATGACGTCTTTGAAATCTCAACAATGGTGTGTTACATGTAGAGATTCAGCGCTATGCCCTCCACATTGTTTTTGAATAGTGTCATTTCAGCGATTTGGGATTCTGAACTCGAGGGCAAAGGTTGAAGGACGCAGAGATTGCTAACAGAGAGAAATATATTTCATTTTCACTTCCTTTTCATTTCCTGATTTATTTTAACCAAATGACTTGGCATCTTGGCATGTCTCTCTTGGATTTAAGTGTATCTTGACAACAATGACGGGCCCATAAAATATGAGTCTGAATTTATGCTGGTGGTGCTGTGCATAAAAATCGCTTTTCAGTATGTGGGAAACAGAGATTCTATGAATGATGGATGATGGCGGAGATTTTAAGATAATAATGTAACTACGCGGATTGACAGAACATAAGAAGATTGTTTAAATGGAAAAGATACGCTGGGAGGAAGTATGGTCATTTAGTAACTTTAAGATTTTTAAAGTTAGTTACTTTCCGCATTCCCACTCTCGTCCATGCATGGGCATTAGGAATCATATGCTTCAAAAGTCTTGCATCTAGCAAATGACCACTCACTCACCTTCGTGGCGGTAGTTGTACTTTAAGTGTGGGTTGTCTTGTCGTCCCACTTCCAGTATCCTGTTCATATCGTTTGTGACGGAAGTTAATTGAAGGATGCTAATGGTCACGGTCGTTGTAACGATTGAAAATTCGACAGTGACATTGCATTGGAAAGAAGACCGTGGAGCTGACGCAAAATCTGACAGTGACATTGGCATTGGACGACCGTGGAAGTGACTCGGGAAACCGTGGAAGCAGAAGAGAAGATCTCTGAACCTTTAATGTAGCAATTAGGTAGAGCGCATAGCGCTGAATGATATGCAAGAATGGGATTGGATGCTGGGAAGGGAACATTTTTGGCAAAGAACTTTGTCGTGTTTCCGAGTTGAGAACAAGATGAAAATGTAGTTCTTTAAATGGAGCGGCTGTCAATACACTGACAATGAAGACAGATGAGGTGGAGCTCTGCTTATCGCAATGCCGGAATTGTTCGATCGTTTTGGCAAAAGAATAGAAGACAAAAAGAGACGTTTTATATTTTATTGGAAAAGTTTTTCGCTTTGTTGAAAAGTTGGATGGAGGAGGATTAGGCTCGACTTAAGACGAAAGTTTCCAGATATTTGAACGAGGAAATTGGACGATGCTTGTGGACAAGTGAACCGGGAAAAAACCGCGTGGGCCACTAAACTGAAACTGCAAAACTTAAAGTGGATCTATTGATTTTAGCATCAGGGTGACAGGGATTAGTTGTTACTTTTCAAATGGCGTCAGCAGAGAACTAGGGCCACGAAGAGCTCAAATCTAAAGGGCTCAACTTCTGCAAACAGGGAATTTGGCCGCAGAACCCTTAAAGCCCTTGTAGTGCAGAATTGAGTTGTTCCATTTGAAACGGAAAAAAAAGTTTTTAGTTTTTGTTCTTTCGGGAAGTTCTTGAGGGATTACAATTAAGCCAATCATTTTACTCTGATTCGTCTAAAAGTTGGAACTTAGAACGGTTTTCTTTTTTTGTTACAGCTTACGAGCGAGGACATCCACGTCCCCCACTCACGGTCTACACGTTCCAGCCACCGCCCTCAGATGGGCAGCAAGCGAATCCTAGTCCTCCGGTGACGGCGACCATTGTTGAAACAGAAGGTCAAGGTCAGCAGCAGCAGCACGGTAAGGAGATAATTGAATTTAGGCGTACTTCCTGCCTGGAGGAGTCTCTCTGGTCTAAAAGCTGGTTTTCCACTTTCCAGGATCCCTTTACCAGAGTGCTTCAGAAATTTATGGAATTCTGCGTGGAAAGAGAGATAGTAAGCCACCAGTGCCGAAGAGATGCTCTTCTCTGGAGAGGCCACAAGAAGGAAGTTCCAATTCAGGAGATTCGTCCAGCGCCGCCATGGGGCCACCACCGCCAAGGAACAACAAGAGTGGAAAGGGACTTTCTAAGGAGAACCGGAAGGACTCAGGAATGAGCCTAATGCCAGTTCCCTCCCTTCCAGACTTCAATCAGGCATCTGCAGATATGAGTAAGAAATTACATTCTTGGGGCTAAGGGTCCTTTAGTTAGAGTTGTGCGCGTTTTTTGATCCGCCTTGGAGCGGTGAAGCGGATACGCTGTGTGTACGGCGAATGGAGAATTTGTCACGGTCGATGTTATAGCAGGCACTTGAGGAGTAATGGAAAGATATCTTGTCCATTCTTGTCCCCAAATACCGTGGCCTTTCGATTTCTGGAAGAAATGCTGGAAGTATTGTCATGGGAAATCGATATAAAGATTTGAAGTTTATAAAAAGGATTTTTGAAGGAAGGAGAACGATGAAAAGAAGAGTTCTTATGGTTTATTCAACTGACGAAAAAAATAACTGTCAATTAGTTTCGAGGAATTTCGTTTTGAATGGCCGGGTTCCAATATTTTTTCGAGGTTTTAAGGGCTTCTATGAATTATCTTCGTAGGAGTCAGTTTGTAAAACTTTAATAAATTGGAAGGGAGGGGAAGGGCTCATTAATTAATAATTACTGAAACTTTTTCCCGATAACTTTTTTGGCTAAGAGACGCTATAGCGAGATTGATTAGATTTAGAATTGGCTCATTATTTACTACGTTCAGAAGGATAGAGACCGTGACAGAGTGGTTGGTGCCAGTTTGGAAAACATGCGAAGAGTAACGGCGGCGGCGAAAAACGCTTGTGCTTTTTTGGCGGAAAAATAGGAAAGAAGCGCTTTAGAAACTGTCGCAGACTAATCGATTAATTCCTTATTTTGATGAAACCACTTTTGAAAAGTAGCTTTGCTTCATATCTTTTCCCTTTGTGTGTGGGTTCAGTCCATTGGGCTTTGATGAGGCCTTTAGTAAAAGGATTCTGATCCTGATCTTTTTGTGTTGGCAATAATGGGCGTTCGTGATAGATAGGGAATCGACGGAGGGATGCACAGCGCTGCATTTTCATTTGGGCTAGTGCCAATTTCTCTTTTGAATTTTTATGGTCTAACGGATAAGGAAGTAAAGGAAAGATGCAGATGATGCGGGATTGTTTTCAAAGGATTTTCTAAAGGTCGTGACTAGAGGAAAAGCTACTCCCAGCCTTCCTTGCGTCTTCTTTCTAATGTCCCAACTGTCTTGGCTTTGGAACCTTTTCAAAGAAAGGGAAATGCAAATGGCTTCCTTCCTCACGCTTTTTTTAGTGAAAGCAACTTTGATTTTGAGCAATAAATCTCAGGCAGACAAATCTAAACCATTATCTCCAGCGTGAGAGTATCTTTTCTCCAAATAATCGCTGCTCGTTTCCCGGTTCATAATACTGGAACTGAAAGAGTAAATTGTTGTTTTGGAAATGGCGTTTGCCTTGAGACAAAAAGGAAAGAAAGAAAACTCATGTTGTGCGTTAAAAAAAATGTATCTTGTGGTCATCCGTTAACTTATTAGATTACTAATTTCAGTATTCGCCGCTCTTATACTTGTGTGATTGGTTAGATATGGAGCATTTGGATTGTCGGGAATAAATTAGATGATTTTTTATTCTAATTAATTTAATTAAGTTGTGATTATCAATACTACGTCCGTTTATTCATCGTTTAGATGTCAGATCTTGAGATCGATATAATTTAGTATTGGTATTATTTTTGCCAACTAGCAAATAGCACTACTGTACTACCAAGTACCTAGTAGTAGTCAAACAGTCTTCAAAAACTGCACGCAAACGTTGAACCCTAGTAACAAATGAATAGGAAATTCCTTGAGCCTTAAATAATAGATTACATGGTGCTTTCTCCAAACGACTTTCTCTGAGCGCATGCTATTGGGTAACTCATCTCTTCGGTAGCAACGTTAATTAATTTAAAATGAAATCCAATACTCTGTAATGTTAGTTGTGGCTGCTCCAAAAAAGGTGCACAGTTTCAAAGGGAATCAGGCCGAGGAAAAGCGGTTAGTGAAAAACGTTAATCAAAGAGTCAATTGTTTTGATATTGTGACAGACGAAGCAGGTAACATGGGTTTTGATATACAGCACCTCTCTGAAGGGCCCTAATGAGCATGAAAGGGGATTGTTGACCCGACTGATTAATTATTGTTTTCACCTAAATGAAAGGCAGGGCTCTAAATCTATTTTAATTATTCGTTTTACAGTTGTTCCACAACCGGTCTACGTCAACATGCACGAACTCAATCAAATGGCATCTGCAAAGCTTCTCCGCCAGCAATCAACTGAGCGCCACCAAATGGAACTCCCGCCGCCGCCTCCAGAACTAATGGGTCATGCAATTAAGGTAAGAACTTGAGAAGCGCTTTGAGAATGTAAAAGCGATAGGCGAAAATGTAGAAAACAGCGCTGAGCGAGTCTTGCACGGAATGAGTATAAATGAGATGTCATTTAGTAGAAGGCTTGTAAGACAAGGCGAGGCCTCAGAAAGAGTGTTTTCGTTCCAAATCCAAGTTAGGAGAAGTGCAATTTGTGGAGTGGATAAGGGCATTAGTTATCAATTTGGGATGCGTCTCCTGGGCAGGTTGTCACATAGGCCTTAATTGAACCGTGGGAGAAAGGTGGTGGAAAGTTGGAGATAAGTGCGCGGCAGTTCCTTGCACAGTGTCTTACAGGTACTGGAATCGAAGAGACTTCGGTGGAGGCAGCTGTTGAAATGAATGTGGAAGATACTTGGGAGGAGAGTACAATAAACGTCACTTTCCAGAGATGTATGGACTGGAGGAGTTACTGGGAAGGTAGTCGATAAGGACCATCGAAAAAAGAGGCTGGAACGAGCGCTGCTTGGATACTGGGAAGCGGAGCGTGAGAAGCGTTGTTGAGTCTCATGAAAGATTTAGAAGAAGAGGAAGACTAATGCTCTTTATTTGGGAAGAGACACCACACTTTCCCATAATTTTAAAGTCAAAGCGACTCTTTGGAACTGATGCGCAGCGAAAGGAAATGCGTTTATGAAAATTGAATTCGCGCTAGAACGCTGAAAGCGGAGCTGGAGATCTGATTTGATATGTACGTATTGTTAAGTCCACGTCTTCGCTTCTCGACGAGTAATAAAGCATGGCTTGCGTTGAGGTCAAAGGTCGTTGATATCAGCGTATCATCGCTTGTTGGAATCAGCGTATCAGCGTATTATCGGAGTTATGACTTACGGAAGTTTAGGGCTGGAAGCATTTACTCTGCTTGTTTGTTTACTTGGAGGTTGATAAGTTGGGGCTTTGATCTTGATGGTTATTAATAGGAAAATGGGAGTGAGCCAAGGAGAGATTTTGGCAGAGTAGTAAAAAGAAGCGATTGCGTGTTGATTAGTCGTGTTGGTAAACCACTTGAGAGTGCATTAGACGAAGCGCAGGAGCAGCGCATATGTTCTCGAGGAACTAGAGGCGCTGAAATGGATCTTGACTAACGAGGGCAATGAGCTGATGCCGGAGAATTGCTAAACGCTGGCCGAATGAAATCGTATTCCCCAGAGGGGACAATTGAGAATGCGTTTTTGGCAAGGGACGCAAAGAGTAATCGCTGCAGTGGTACACTCCTTCAATAAAGTCCAATTTCCAGGATGCTTGGCTCAATTATTTCCGCATTTTAGCTCTCAACCAATATCCTGCGCCTCCCTCCGTGCTCTGCTCAATCGAAATGAATGGGCGTGGGAGGATGCTCATCGCTCGACGAAAATTAGGAAGTTGGAGATGAATCGAAAAAGCAAAATTTATGATTGCGTGGGTAAAGCTTATTCCTTTTTCAGAATCACAACTCGCATTATTTCCAAAGGTTTGAGATCCAACAGCGTTTTTTATGGCATATGATTATATAACTTTTGGGGCGAATTGAGGAAAATTGGCAATCATCACATTTTGAACAAGGAAAGAGAGTTATTGTGATTGCAAAAGTGCGTAAAGATTGCAATTTAGGAAGGAAAAGAAATAGGAGAATGGAAGAACGTGTGTGAAAAATTAGGTGTCATTGTTTACGTTTTCGAGACTTGTTAGACAGCACCTCGACGTGACAGCAGTCGTGACTCGTCGAGGTGGGATATTGTTTCAGGGAGTAAATTGAGTGCGTGGGAAGATGTGAAATGGGGAAATGTAAAGTAATTAGGTGGAAGAGTAATTTTGATGGTGATGACGGTGCTGGATGCTGGAAGGTGGATGGCTGGAGTACTTGAAATAGGAAATTAATTGTCTTTTCTCTGACTTAGGTTGATGGAGTGGAGGCTCAGCAGCAGCAGCATCAGCAGAAGGGTGGTGAAGGTGGTTCTCTCGCTTCAAGTGGCTATGGAAGTCAAAATCAAATTATGATTGGAGATGAAGGGTCCTTGGTCTACGGCTACTATGGAGGAACCTCGACAAGTTCTGGAAGTAATTCAAATTCATCAACACTCACCGGCATGACAAGTATGACGACGTCAAGTGGGACAACAATTGCGGCTGTCGAGAATGCTGGAGGAAGTCATGAAGGTACTGGATCTTCATCCTCCCGATTCCACTCCCACGTCCCATTGTCTAGTGACGAATTCAAAAGTGAACTTCGTAGCATGATTTCCCTTATGAATGACGCTGCGCCATTTGAGGATCGTTATGCAGAACCTAATAGTACTCATGGTGGCGATGAGGGTAGTCTTAGCAGCAGCAGTAGCAGGCATGGAGGCTTGTCAGCAATTTTCCGACCTCAGCCACCCTCCCAGTACTCTCCGCCAGGAAGCCAATGTCGAAATTATAATTGGAACTACGGGAGTTCATTTCCGTTTAATAGTGCTACCTTGGCGGCGGCTGGTGCTAGGCATAGAAGGGCTTATGACTTTTTCTCTAACGCTTTACCCAATGGCAGTGGAAGGAGTAGTGGAGGAGCGGAGCAGGACTCGGGAGAGTACTCAGAGAATGTGACCTTTACCACGCTTCCACGGCGACACTCTTATGCCAATCCGCATGCTACCACGACGGCCAATGTAATGCAGTATCGCTTGGCTATGGCTAAAAAGAGAGACTTTGTGTAGCCTTTGAAAAGTTGGGCTATGGCTTTGCTAATAAGTTTAGAAAAGTTGGCTATGCCTCCGCTAATAACTTTTCAGGTACTTGGAAAAGAAAAGCTTACAAAAGTTAATTGTCCTAGCATCAGCTTCTCGCTCTACTTCTACTATATTCTATTGTCTTGAAAAGCGTATGTCGTCATGATGAAAATGTCGTGACCTCATTAGGTTTGGTAAAGTAGGGCAAAGGGCTCTCCTCGGATCCTCAAAGTGGGCCTTTGACTCTATTTTTCCTCTTTTTTTAGTTAGTATTTATCTACCTCATCTGTGTTTTTTTTTATTTCCTGCCTTCTTCATCATTGTCTAACTGGCATTTATTTGGATCTGATGGGATTTTGCTGTACTAAAGTTACTGTATATGGTCATCTGCTAAATTTTGAATTTCCATCACACCGCATTATCCCATGTTTACTGTGTATTTTTACTGTGTTCGGGTTTTGGGGTTTGGAAAAGGAGAAAGGGAATTTGTTATATTAGAGAGTTTAAATTTAGCAGATGACCATATAGTAACTGAGAATTTGAAAAATTGTAAGTAAAGGTCGATGAAATGTTGCTGTTTGACAGAGGACAAATGTAGGCTTAAGTAGCCATTAGCCAATTAGAAGAGTACAAGCTTTAGTTCGGTTTGGTATACAATTTTTTAATGCGAAGATTGATTTTGCTTCGCAGAACATTTTGTTAGATTAATAATTTAGTTGATTTTGCTTTTGGTGACTATTAGACAAAATTTAGCAATTAGGAGAAATATGTGTACGAGATGTAAGGTACACAGTGCAGTGTGCAAGTATAAAAAATAAATGATTTAATTTCATGGTTATTTTGCTTTTGCGTACTTTTTTGGTTTTTATTATTTCCGTTTGTCTGCCTTGAGTATTTCGATTAGTTTTTGCATGCATGAAATGCTGCTGATGTTGCTGTCGGTCTTGATGGATTGCGAAATTGCGATTGCCTGATTGCCTCATGGAGTCGTCTTCGGCGTTCATTACCGAACGTAGGATTTTGAGAAAAACGTAATTATTTTTGTGAAATTTTGATTTTTGAAAAGCAAATTTTTGCAGAATTTTTGTTTTCGCTTTTTAGTTGGTTTTCGTGTTTTGGGTTGGTTTTTTGGTTGTACTTGCGTTTGTGATGTCGTTTTTGTGTAGTGCGTTATGCTAGATGGTTTCGGAGGTGCTTGTCTCGCTTTTGTTGGTCACATTTTCTCGCTTTTGTTGGTCACATTTTTAGTGAAGCTTTTATAAATTTGTAATGATTTATGTTTAATTTTTATTATTTTTTATTAATTGTAGCCTATTATTTGCTGACCTTTGTTATTCTTTTTTTTAATTTGAATTCAGATTCGTTTGAGTTGAGTGAGTTGGAGTCGTTTTGTAATTGTTTGGAGGCGGCTGTGTCGAATGGCTACTGTACCCTGCCCAGAAGACTCGTTCATGTGGGACACTGTCCCTATGCACGGTCCAGAACGTCAATGAGAACGACCCTTCGTCCCCAGAGTCTGGACATTAGAACAAGGGAATCTGACGACTTGGAATGTAGTAGACTTTCTTTGATTCGAACAATTTTTGAATTTTTTGAAAAAGGAATTGAAATTTTTGAACATTTTTCGTTTTCAGTTTACGGGTACTTGGGCCGTCAAGGAAGTCGGAGCTCAATTTCAAGTCAAAGTTCGGAGAAACCGTTGCCACCCGTTCGACGAAACTCGTCCATTTCTGTCTCCTCATCTCCTGCTCGGAACTCGTCGCCGTTGTCCCCTATCAACAACTCGATTTACTCGAACGTTTCTCTTAAAAACACGAACGGTAACGGGATTTATAGTCAAAATGTTCATGGATTTGATAGTAGCGGCGAGACGACGCCCCATGCCTCAATGGAACAGCTCCCACCGCCACCGTCCTATCTGATGGGACAGGGTGACCCGAGGTTTTTGTCAATGCTGGCCAATATGGACCCTAATGATCCGGCACTCAAGCGCATGAGCGTTGCGGAAACAATCAAAACATTGACAGAGAGGAACCATCAGCCCGTGAGTCCCAATATGATCCGAAGGTCACAGTCGATGAAGCAGCCGGGAGATGACAGACCAAGTCAAGGCCAGAGTCCACCGAAGGGAAACACTGCGACGACTCAAAACTCGAAACGGAATCATCAGTCACAGAGTCCACCGTCGAATAATCACAACTCGAAGGCTGATCGTGGAAGTTTGATTCAGTTACTCAGTGAAAAATTAACGGTGACACAGCAGCATCAAGTTGGGTACGGAACGCATGTTCAACAGCAGCAAGGACCACCGTGTAGTCAGCAGCAACAACACATTTACGGACATTTAGGTCACAGTCCTCAACAAGTTCAACAGTCCGCTCATCCACAGTGTCCACAGGCGAACCAGTCCACTCCAATTTATCAGCAAATCGTTCAACTTCAGAATCCAATGACTGCTATAAGTTCTCAAAGTGCGAGTAACAGCCCGAGACACCCTCGTCGATTTTCGGAAGAACTCCTCAAAACCACGGCGACCTTTGTCCAGAACCGTGTCCTTGGAAACAAGACGCCGCCGCCCGTGGTCACGTCCAAGGAGATCTTTGTCCAAACGCTGAATGCAAAACTGTCGCAGATGCGCGTGAGTAGTCCGCCGACGGATCGGAGAGGGAGCCTTCCGGCGAGTCCAGTTACAAAAACGAGCTTTGCCTCCAAATTAGTCGCTTCTGTAGGGAGCCACCACGGAGGTCACCACACCCATCACCACCACAAGGGGAACACGGTGGGTGACGCTGCCTTCCGAGTCCGCCAATGGATTTCATCGAAGACAATACCAGACCCAACGCTTGTTCGCGAGAGCCTCATGGATCAAATCCGAAGGGGTACAAAGTTGAAGCAGACACGAGCGGTGAATGACCGTTCGTCACCTAAATTTAATCACTGACAGAGCGTTAGGGCTCTCGTTTCCATATTCGAATTACTAGAATCTCAAAGGAGTCTGAATCAGTGTCCAGCAGCGCTTTCGAATAGCCAATAACTCTTCCCACGACCCATGCTGTCAAGCCCTCCCTAGATTTGAATTCCAGCGTTCTGTACAGACAGTTTGTAAATTATCTCAATCCTACATATCATCTGGTCATTTCAAATTATCAAAAAATTAAATTCAGGATGTTTTGTCGTATGTGACAAAGGGTTAAGTTTAATTAAGAAAAAGATCAAATTCCCTAACTCATCATCAATCCAATCCAAATGTGTTCAAGTACTTAAATCATCCCAAAATCCCATGAGGTTCTCAGCGTTTAACGTTAAATTGACTTGTTTCTAAATTCCAAATTAGAATAAGACTGTGCGCTTCTAGGATAAATTCGCCTCTGGAAATGCCTGCCTGTCCAATGTCCAAAAGCTTAAAAAACATTTAGGGTTAAGCGACGTTTTTGTGCAGAAACTTAATCTGGAAACAGTGTACATAAAATTGAATTATGAAGAAGATACGTTGAGTTAATTTATTCATATCGGAATATCATTCATTACTACAACAAATGTTTTCAATTAATTGGATCAACTAATAGAAGGTAATAATTGTACAGTTTGAGAGAGTTAGGATGTTATGTGATACTAAAATTCTTCCCTGTTAATTAGTTCATGTTAGCCTTAATTGCGGTTTAAGTTAATTAAGTTACACTTTAATTCATAATCAGCCTCTATTCAGGAGACCCCAGTGCATTTGTTCGACTGTTGGAGTAAGCAAGTAAGACTGAAAGATTTACAATAAGATTCATTCTCTACAGGATGATCATTGAATGGACGACTTTTCTTAAAAACTCGCCATGCCTTTTCTAGCTAAATTCGAATTAAACTTAAAATCCAAAAACTGTTGAAATGAAAACAGTTGAGTACAAGTTATGACTAAATAAGTTAATTGCGGAGGTTAACTCTTTACTTGTAAATCAAAGAAGGAGTTAACTTTGGTCGAGTCCTCGAGTCTTTGTCGTCGTACTTTAAGTTCCTGCAAATCTAAATGTAAGTTCAATTGTATAATCAATATTTAGATAAGTTGAATTTAAGGACCTACTTTGACTAAACAACTTACAGTTCGTGAGTGAAGGAAAATATGTAAATGATTGGATGGATTAGTTTGAGAGAATAAAGTTGGTACAAATGATTTAGCTACCTAAAGCGTCTTCCTCTCTCAAGCACTTTTCTTGTTCTTTTGAAGTTTGTTCAAAAGTTCGTTTCCTTCTTTGTGAGCCTATGAATAGAAAACGGGGCTTAACACGCTGGATAATTTAGGTTTGAAGGATCTATAAGTAATTGGAAGTGTTCTTACTATATGATCCTCGTCAGTCTTGAGCGGAGTTTCATTAAGCATTATCAAGCAATCTGTGGCTTTGTCCACATCACCAAGCTTTACGTATGACTTCGCCAGCATCAAGAGGTTCATACTGGAAGTGGAACAAATAAAGTTGGATTTATAGGAATAATACTTGGGTCTGAAATTCGCAATGTTGTTCACCTGTAAAACTGTGGCTGGATCTTCTCTGCCTGGAGAAAATACTGAACTGCTTGCTCAAAAGAGCAAGTCGGTGGTTTCGCAAAGATTGTCTCTGCAACTTTGCGCTGATACCAAGGGATTTCAGCTACTGTAAAGCACCTGCAAAAATGTCAGCGTTAACATAACGCCGCCGTCATTGGGGAATGTCAACTTGGAAAGCATGACGAACCAGTTTCCAACCAAGTACATACTGGTAGCATCTCTTGGGTTCAATTCTGCTGCTTTCTAGAAACGAAAATACAACTTATAGCTCGAATATCTTATGAATACTCTCTTCAGCTCAATAAATTACATCCATGTGCTGGCGGACATTGTAGGACTGTGTAATCTGTTCTGTTGTACCCTTGAGCGAGCTGACTTGATTCAGGATTATGGCCATCCACTTGTGAGCAGCGAAGTTTGTTTCGTCGAGTTTTAATGCAAACTTTACCGTGTCAAGGGCCTCCTCGACCAATTCTAGCTTCCTTTTAGGGTTTTCGGCTGTTTTAGAAAGTTCATAGGTGACTCGGGCTAGTCGCCAGTGCAGTTCCGCCTCTTGCTTGCTCTGCCAATCAATAAAAGTGCCAATTTAAATCAACTGAATCATATTAGCCCCTAATTGATTAAAAATTCAAACCTTATGTAATAAGAGCCTCTCATATATTTCCTTGTGCGTGAGGCCATTGTTTTCTTTGTAAATTTTGTCCGCCAGTTTGAGATCATCGATTAAGTCTTGATCGTGCTTGTTCGTCAATTTCGCTTCCATGCAATTTGGATCCTCGTAGACTGTGGCCAGCTTTTCCTTCTTACTGCTCCAGCCCAACGCTTCAACGGTCCACGGAAAGGTTAATGACATCAAGAAAATCGGTCCGGTTCGCTCGAACCTGGATAACCTTTGACCCAAAGGCAACCTGGACCATTTTCCCTGCAATATAAGCAGTCAAGAGGCAAGGGTTATTAAAGACATAAAATGCCGCTACCCAGTAATACTCCCTTCCCTTGCGATAAAATGGACCTAAAGCTTAAAAAAAAGTAATTTTAGCTTAAATGTTGTTCAATTAATCACACATTAAAATAGTAAACTTACTTTACTTATTTAGTAAGTGCACTTACCCGAATCCAAAATGCTTTTGAAGCTTTAAAATATTGGAAGCATCCGCTAGCATTCCTGAGGCACTGCGACAGCCAGGTAGAAGACATTTAATATTTAACTAAACTGTTAATTAATTGTCAATTAGTACTAATTGACGTAATTTTGACAGATGTTCTTAATGAAATCTTTCGGAAAAGATGTTCCTTACGACGTTAGTGAAAGTCAAAGGAAGGCCTTTCACTTGAGTTAATATTCTAAAATTCGAAAGGAAAGTGAACGCTTTTCCTTTCGCAAAATAACCGAAAGAAACTTTACGAGCTTCCTATCGATTACAAAAAGTTTATAATTAAATAATTAATGAAGTTTATGATACGTATAACACATGAAATTAATAAACTGCCAACTGAATTGAAGGGACAACATATTTTCTTGTCAGATTTATTAGTAATTCAAAAATTTCTCAATCAATTTCGAGCGTTCTCTCGTAATAAATTTTCTTTGCTTCAAGTACTTTCATTGTCATCGCATGTTGCTCCTCCATGATCTCTATTTTCCTGTTTTTCCAAATTAACCAATCGGCAATTAAATGTAAGCTTGGATTGATTTTGTTTTAATTGAGCCTTTAAAGGTCGGACCTTTTCTGTTTTGCGATTTTATATTCCTGAGTGGATGTCAAAATGTCCAACCTCAAACGTTGCTCCTCGTATTCTAAGTCATCTTGACGAGACCTTGATAAACGTGCATCCTTCACCTTTTTAACCTGACTCTCTTAAAATAGACGCTGAAGTTATCACATGAAAATTAAGTGCAAAAAACCAAATTATTAAAAAGATTAACCTTTTGAGGTTTCTGAAAGCCCACTTCCAGTTTTTCTGAGTAGCATCTTCTTATACCTAAGTTTAACCACCTGTAAACAATGAATTTTGTTTAATGCTGTATTTGATTGTTTAAATTCAATTAGCCCTCACGTCTTTTTTCGCTTTGGTCTTTAAGTTGTCCCATGTCTTTTTTAATTGATCTCCGGTTCGAACTTGATCACTCAGTTGACTTGAAAATTCACTACTAATTTTATCCCACGCTTCACGTTTCTTGCCAATTGTTTCAAAATCCGTCTTTTTGCATTCCACGACTTGTTTATACTTTTCGACTAATTGGAGCAAAAGCTCTCTTCCGGCAGCCGATATCGGTGGAGCCCGTTTACTGGTAACGACATTTTCCGTTTCTGACTCGTCACTCATTGTTAATAAGCAAAAAACGTTAAACAAAACAAATTATAATTTTTCTGAGTTTTTTATGATTTGACTTTCAACACAATTGTTAACTAGTGCAACATTCCCGCTTCATTTTTCGAAAGCGATGGAAAGTAAAAGATGCATCGGTGCTCTCGAAAGGAGCGTCGAAGACTTAATTTTAGAGCAACACAGGAAAGTAAATGACAAAGGTCGACCTTTTCCTTGCCTTTTTATAGTGGACCTTTAAAAGGAAAGAATTCATTTTGGCAAACAAAAACAAATGACAGCTGGATGATGAGGCGTCCTTGAAATTGGCGCTTCAACTTTCACCTACCTACCGTACTTTCACCACCTTTAAAATTTCAAATCTAAAGTTAACTTTTAATTAGAGTTCGGAATCGGATTTAATTGCTAACTTTAATTGACCAAATTATTCAACAGTGTTGTCAATTAACTTCTTAATTATTGTTTTGAGTGCATCATCCGCATCATTTGACATAATGTCTTGGCGTCCTGAGAGGGCAAAGTTCAGTTCCTTTCCCCTCTGCGTCTTGCTACCGAAAATTAGATGAGCAGCGGTTCTATGAGCTACGATTTTTCCTAAAATTTTACGTAAATCTTCTACAGATCCGCCATTTTCGAAATTGAAAATTTGCTGTTTTGCTTGCTCTGGACTCATCACTGACGCCAGCGCTTGGAACCGCGGGTTGATCGCCGTAACTGGAAAAATTTTGATTTAATTTGTTTTTGATTTTTCAAAATGGGTGATCTGTCTGATTTTTGTTTGAGCAATTTGCAAATTGCAATTCAATACGTCATTTTTCTACCTGGCCATATCGTTGGAATCACGGCGTAAACGGTCTTCCACTGTTCTTCTCCTAGTTCTCTTCGCCATTTCATCAGCATCGGCACAACAGCTTTCACCTGCAGCTCGGCAGCGATTCTGATGCTAGATTCCAGATATGGAAACATCTCTTCGCTGTACTCCTGGAATTCAGCAACGGTCACAGTTTTCGGTGCTCCGAACTCGTAGGGCGGATTCGATTGGTCCAGCCACTTGCGGATGTACTGGTAACTAATTTCCAGCATTCTGAGACTATCTCGGTGGAGTTCGCTGAGGTTGTCACTTGGTGAGGCATCTCTTGCCGTCACTCGAACAGCCATTAGCGTATTTTCGATTCTTTCATTGAATGAAGCAAGTTCCTGTCGCCATCCTGGAGAATACTTGAGCTGGAAGTATGGAGAAAGTATGCCAAAAAGCGCCAGCGATATGTGGGAAACGCCCTTCCGAATTTCGTACTCCTCGGATACTGGATTGAACGATTGGATACTTCCGTCTTTCAAGTACAAGGTGAACGTACCTCCAATTCCATCAAGGCCGTGGCTCGACTCTGTGGCGACGATTAGTGGGAAAACGTTATTGCCAACGCGCTCAGTTGCAGCGTTTATGATTTGTCGCGCTTCGGAATTGAGCTCTCTGACGCTTAGCAAGAAGTTCTTATTCGGGTCTCCGCGGTAAGCGGTCAAGCGCAGGTAGCCCTCGATCGCTTCATCGTAGAATTCAAGCGTCTTTTCAAACTCTTCCCCGTCTCGAACTGGTTCTAAAATTCTGTTTTGGGAAACAAAATTTTAAAAAATCTTGCAGAAACATTTTGCCCGGCCGAAACGCAATCCACCTTACAGAAAACATTCAAGGGCTCATTTTCAAATTTTAATTTCAAATTAGTTTTAACATGATTTTCAAATTGTTCTCAAATTAGATCCCAAAAGAGTTTATTCAGTTTTGCTTTTAAAATTTTATGGAGCTTACTGTTCGAGCTTAGCAGAATAGGGACATTGGCTCTTGTAAGTTGTCGTGGTGGGACTTTCTGTAGTTGAACTAATTGTTCCATTAATCGCTGGAGCAAGACATTTTCCAGCGATTTGTCCTTGGTTTCCGATTCCAAGTTCTTCCGTTTGCCTACAAATAAAAGGTGAACAGCATTCCGGCGTCTTTGATGCTTTGCTGTTCAGCGTACACGGTTGATCTAAATGCATGCAGCGTTCCTTGTCGTCAGTGTTGGATGCTCCAGTGTCAAGAATTTTTAGTCCTACTAGAATACCTTTACAAAACAAAAACGGTTTTACACGGGTTTTGAAAATGAAAGGTGCATAATTTTTTTCCTAATTAAATTTACTTCAATTAACCGAACTTTAACTAAGTTTCTCTGTGTTACGAACCAATTAGTAAAACAGAAAAGACGCCAATACTGACCCCTGTGTACACAACCATTTTCCTGCTGAGCGTCACATGGATTGAGCACAAATCAAAAGTTATCATTTGAACTTGACCAATCGCTGCGGCCAGAAACAATAAAACAATTTTATAGTACTTTAAAAGTTTACGCTGAATGACAAAATTGGCAATTTGCGATGCTTGCGAATGTTGACAGTACAATTTCCAATTCCAATTTACTAACGACAGGTGTTTTACTGTCATAGTCAAAAATTGTTTAAAATTTTAATGTTCAGCGTCACGTTCACGGAAATGAATCTTATTTTGTTAAAATAGCACTGATCCGGGAGTACTGCAGGTGTGATATGCAAATTGTGAAATTTTGTCGATTTTTTTTTTACTTATTTTAGTATTAAAAACTTTAATTGAAATTAACTTTTAATTGGTATTTCTCTGCAATTAAAAGGTTCTGTACATTGCTACAAAAGTTAGTTAATTTGTGTTATTAAAATTTTTATTTAATTGTAATTGTAAATTAACGCTTTCGGCTGAAAATTACGATGGGTTTTACGACGATTAGAGAAGGCGTCTTGCGCGGCTACCAAAAAAACTTGACAAAAATTTTTTGGCTTTCAGCTGTTTACGAAGTACTTAATTTGACAAGTATCAAGCATCTGCATAAATTAAGTATCTGAGAACTTGATGGTGTTTTTAATTGAATTTTAACTAGCTTCTATCAAATTTTCAATATCTAATTATCGTCAACATTGTCTTCGGGAGTATCGGGAAGCTTTCAAGGTAAGTTCTTCGATGACTATTAAAAATCAAATAAATCAGCGAATTATTGGCCTTTGAAAAACTATTTCATAATTTATAGCAGCACTGGCGTTCAAAGACAAACGGTAGTCATCATACCTAGGACGCGTGCCAAAGCGCTGCACCAATCATGGCAGTTTGTGTCGCTGTTATCGGCAAGGATGTAAGTGGAAGTTTTGCGCGTAGGACCGTGCGTTAATATCGGTTGATTAATCTAACTAATTTTGAAATTTTTAGAACAGTCCATTGCTTGTACGATGTCGTTCGGGAGAGACTGCCGAATCGGAATTAAAGTACCACTACATCGTTAGTTCTGCCCTGGATGTAGTTGAGGAACGAGTACAAAGTAAATCGCTGCTCCCGTCCCCAGCCGTTCCGACAGCTACCGAAGCGACCAGGGAGCTATACCTCGGTGCGCTGACAGCTGAGGAAGATTATAAAGTGTAAGCGATCGCGCTGTTGATTGTAGCGTAGTTTATTAGCCCTTTTAGATCGAATATGAACTAGGGTGTATTCGCTGGCTGCTCAAATTGCTTAATTAAGTTAATTTATTTGCAATTCCTGGAAGGATTAAACTGAGGGTCAAGTATCCTATGGCACATGACCTGCGCACGCCTGCAATGTACGGAGTACACCCACGCTCTGTCTCGTTGGTTGGGCCGCAAACGTCGAAACCTTGGCTTTGCGCTTCCGGTGGAGTCACGCATGTACCGCTTTTCAGAAATGCAATTCAATTAAAACACTGAATTTTTTAAACTTAGGCAACACGGTTTCGGTTGATATGTTGCATTACCTTGAACAATAGAACGTCCTAGCATGATTCGGTTCGTAGTTCAGGTTATGGTCATTGTAGTATTTTTCCAATTGATCCGCTTCGTCACTGTCCTTTGGAAAGCAAGGGAATCCATCTTTTATGAAGCAGCCAATCACAGCCTCGTCCGATGGCGGCGGCCGACACTTCGCCATTATTTGTCCTTGTGGTCGATTCGACATTTCTTGAAGGATTTCGCACTGTTCTTTGGCTTGCCGGTCTTTAATTGCGCCGCGGCCTTCCAGCACCGTGCCTTCGGGAACGGTCAACTTGCTCCTCCCATCTGGGTCACCGAGCGCTACTGGTGACATAACTGCTAAGACTATATAGAAACTCGGCGACAACCTCAGAAGCATAAATAATATTATGCTTGCCCAAAGCTTCAAATCAGCGTTAGTGTTAAAATCTGTGAAAGCTAGCTAAATAGCTACGCATGAAATGTGATTGTCAAATATCTAAAATTTACAAGCGTTGCAATTGTTTACTAACATTTATATACGGCAATGGAAGTTAGGTTTGATATGGGAATTTGCAAGTACTAAATAGGTAGCATATTTCTGAGTATTGATTGCTTTATACTGTTAAAAATATTGGGAACCTCAATAAATAATCGCCTTTTGGTTTGTTTCAGTTACGGCTACATGACAAATACCCGAGTGAAACTAATCGTGGTCGTAGAAGAATTTTCGATTCCTGTACGTGAAAACGATATAAGAATGGTAAGGCTAATTTATTCTAAATCTAGAGCAATTATTATTCAATTTCTCGATTTTACAGATGTTCAGAAAATTGCACGGTGCCTTCTGTGACCTAATGTCAAACCCATTTGTCAATCCAGGCTCACCAATCACATCACCGTAAGAATTACCTAACCTTCATTTCTAACTAATCAATTTAAAACCAAATCAATCAAAATAAATTCAAATCGATTTCAGGCGGTTTTCTAAAGTGGTCGATTCTATCCTGATCAAATCTTAAAAGTATTTCATGACCTCAGCTAACAGGATGAAAAATACTCTGCGGATTTTTATTTTGCCCATAAACGCTGAAATTGAAAAGTTCCAGTTTCCGGTATATGATTTTGCGATCAACAAATGTTTAACTATAAATAACTGCTATAGCTAAATAAAGTTTTGTAATTAATCTTAAATAATAATTACATCATGTTATGTATATAAGCAAAATTTGGAATTATTGTCATCCATCACAGTCACCTTCAGTTGCGACTCGTCAAATTTACATTGAATCGAAGGCGGCTCCTGATACTTGGCCCACATTACATCCAAGGTTAATTCATGTGTCACATAGTTGCTCATCTTAAAAAAAATACGTTTTAGAATTTAAAAGAAATAGATTCACTTAATTTTAATAATATAAAGCAATTTTAGCAGATCAATTATCACGGATTTTTATATGGTTTACCATGTTCTTGTAGTCGCAAGGTGAGCTGGCTTTCAAATAAGTAATTAGCGACGACCCCAATGGTCTAATTCCAGCTTCTCTGGTCAGCAAACCCATAACATATGCATCGCTGGAAAAATGAATCAAATTAATATATTCAAATAATTAAATCTTAATTAATTAATTACAAATTTTTTCTTACTCCATGTGAATAATTGGCGTATTAAGGGAAGCTTTCAGCATTGGCTCCAGCACATCGGTCCGAACAAGGTAGGCCACGCCACTGACATATCCAGCATAGTAGTCAGGAGCATACATGTACCTGGAGACGTAGTATTTTCGCATCAAGGCTACATCCCGAATGGCCTTGGTTCCGCAAAAAAGAATTCCACTGTTAAACAGCATTTAAGACGAGTGATGAGCGTTTTTTAGAATGTTTAAAAAATGGAAAATTAGGGCCAGCTCACATTAGCTCTACTTTCGGATTGGCTTCTACGATACGTAGAGCTAGTGGAACGTTCAAGAAGAAATCGTCGTCCGCTTTAAGAAGCCACCGTGGCATTGGCGCCGTTTGTCCAGCACAGTGCGTCACCACCCAATTGTACATCGAGAGGTGGCTCAGAGTCAAGTTATGATATGAATCACGGAAATCCGCCTGGACAATGTCATTTTCGGCCAGGAATTCTTGATCGATCATATTCTAACAAAATTTCCAACATTTTAAAGCATATTTGAAACATCAGTCAAACAGCTAAAAATGAAAAATATTGAATGCTGCCAGTACTTGTAATTTTTTATCCTTGACCCTTCCGAAGAGGAACAAAAGTCTCACGCCAATGGCTTCCAGGAATCTGAAATTTCCAAACGTTCGTCGAATGGCGGCTCTTTGAGCGAAGTGCGTGGGGGCGGAGCTAATGAAAACAAGCATCTTAATCGCTGGCCCGCAAAATCCCACACTGTGATTCGCTGCTGGATTCTTCAAGTACAAGTCCATAGTTGAGAAACGTATGTAGTCTGGCACTGTCATTGAGACGTACGGCGGCCATGTGTTCAGTTCCGGATCCGCCTCGGCCCAAGCTGCTCGCGCTTCGGCGGTGACTTTTTCAGCGTTTTTCTTTTCTTCTGGACAGAGACAAATTGGGTCTAAATGCTGCGGAAGCGTCGAATTCCAACAACGGTCAGTCGATCCTTTGTCCAATCGCTTCGCATCGACGTACAAGAGATCAGGGGACGGAAATGGATGCGTTGCGTTTGGAATGTCACGGCTAAGGTGCACGACGCTTGTAAACGGCACCGCACCCGGCTGAACTTCAAAAGTCAAATTGTACTCCTTGACACCGTTCGAGAGCACGGTTTCCGAGAATTCAGTAACAGAGAGTGGATTCACCCACCAGGGGGCGCAGCGCGTTCCAGCGAGACGCAAATTCACTGCTTTTACACTGAATATCACTAATTTTCGCACGAGGAGCAGAATGTCTGTCCTGGGCTTGGAAACCATGACGCTTCGCCCATCACCGCCCACATAGGCCCAAAGGGTCAAAATCCATCGCGTAATGACGACGCTGATTGGGGAATCACTGCTCATAGAATTTGGAGAGGTGACGTTATTGAAAAATGTTGGAATTGGGAAATAATAGTCGGAATTGGACAGCATGGACAATTGGAAACCCGCTAGAAAAAGGACTAGAACTAATACTCCTAATTTAAAAAATCGACTACACTTCATCTTGGAAAAGTAATATAACTTCCTGTCACATTTCGAGAGTACCCTTTATTGAAACTGGCAATTTTCGTCGACCAATCGGAAAGCGTCGAGCGATGCGTCGAAAATTGTCTTGTTCAGACCTCAAAACTATGACAGTAGTTCCAAGATGAGCCACAATGCATTTCACCTTGATATTTTTGAGGACTCTTAACTGAAAGCACTTGAGTTTGGAAATGCTTCAATTTCAAAACAAAATTGTTCTAAAAACTATTTTTAGAAGACTTTCCTTTTCAAGCAAGTAATATGAAGGTAACCTTCTCGTTGGGTAAAACCCTTCAACGGATTTTTTCGGCGGACAATACTAACGGTTCTAAAGCCGTTGTAAATGTTGCTACAATTTCATTTCAACTAGAGTAATATTTGCAGAAAATCAAACGATTTAGAAAAAAACGAAGACAAAAAAAAATGTTTGACCAGAACAAAGTCAAATGGAAATCTCGCTCTTTCTACTATACACTAACGTAATGACTTCTGTAGTTCAATCACTTCAACCCTAATTAGCTAGTTAATAGGATGTGTAATTATGAAATAGTGATTTTGATTTAATTACACTAATAAATCAATTCGACTGGAATTTGTTTCCATAATATGAATATGAAAGTAGCGTTTAGTTTCATAATCTGCCGACTGCGGAACCTTGGGCTCATTGTCACCCATCTTGGATTTTGGGAAATCAGTCCATATCTCATCCAGCAGCGTAGATTTACTAGCTCATCAGTAAATAATTATAAGGGAAGCGATTTCGAACGATTGGTGAATTTGTTCAAGCGATTTCAAGTGATTCGCTAAGTGCAAGCGATTTCTAAAATAGCAGCACATTTGACGCATGGACGGCTGAAGCAATCAATAGCTTTGAAGGGGCATCCCTAAAAGTATTATCCAAAACGCTTGGATCCTGGAAGACATATTCATCCGTCGTTGATATCCATCACGGTTTATGTATCCAAGAACTATTTCTCTATCAACTAATTCTGATTTGTATTTAGAATAAATAATTTCATCACAATTAAATTAAATCAAAAGAAACAACTCTTGATATCCTGGTCAGTCAACCACGGAACCTTGAGATCATGTTCAGCCAATTTGCAGCGCTTTTGGGACAGTCTTTGAAAATCAGCCCACATCTTCTCCAGCGTCGCATTTCCCACGTGGTTGCACATCTTTAAAAAAAATAGTTGATATTTTGTTTTGAAAAAATAGCTTTTAAAAATGTTCTAAAATTCACGATGTTTACCCTTTGTACAATGTCACATCGCCGTCCAACTTCTTCGTATGTAATTAACCGTGATTGGGCTGGACGAATTCCAACTTCTCGTGTCAGCAATCCCATGACGTAGGCGTCACTGAAACAATCATTTAATTCAAAGTTACTAAGGCTGGCCAAATTAGCCAGTCCAAGTGTCAAGAGGACCCAGAAATTAGAAGCAAAATCATTAGATCCTAGGACGGGCTAGTTTGGCTTAACAATCACAAATTGGCAATTGCAATGCATCGGCTCTTACTCCATATGAATAATTGGCGTCGTGAGGGAAGCCTTGAGCATTGGTTCCAGCACGTCGGTGCGAACAAGGTAAGTGACGCCGCTGAGGTAGCCAGCGTAATAGTCAGGGGCGTACATGTACCTCGGCACGTAGTACTTGGTCATGTAGCTGACATCGCGAACGGCTTGTGTGCCACAAAAGAACATCCCACTTTGTAAAATGTGATCAATTAAAAAAATGTTAATTGTAAAGTGAAGTCAACTTTACATCATCTCTGCATTCGGATTTACTGCAACAATGCGTAAAGCCAGTGGTACGTTGAGGAAGAAATCGTCATCGGCCTTAAGGACCCACCGTGGCATCGATGCTCCCTGACTCTTGCACTGTGTCACCACCCAGTTGTACATGGAGAGGTGGCTCAAGGTCAAATTGTGATACGAATCTTCAAAATCGGCCTGGACAATATCATTATTCTCCTGGAATTCATCATGAATTTTTGTCTGCATTTCCTCATCTTTCACGGTTCCGAACAAGAAGAGAAGCCTCGCACCGTGGGATTCCAGGAAACTAAAATTCCCAAAAGTGCTTCGAATGGATGCTCTTGTGCTGAAGTGCGTGGGGGCGGAACTTATGAAAACCAGCATCTTCACTTCCGGTCCACAGAACCCAACACGGTTTTGAGTGACTGGACTTTTGAGGTAGAGATCCATTGTGGAAAAGCGTATATAGTCTGGAACGGACACGTTTCTATCTGGAGTCCAGGTAGGAAGCTCTGGATCAGAATTGTTCCAGCGCTTTCTCGCAGTGGCTGTTACGCTTTCAGCGTTTGCTAGTTCTTCTGGGCAGAGGCATATTGGAAGTACTTGTAAAGCACGCATAGGATCATTAACGCGAAACAACTCGTGACAATGTTTATCTGCACCATGGTCCAAGCGTTCAGCTCTAACGAAAAACAGATCAGCAGAGGGGTACGGATGCGTCGCGTTTGGAGCGTCACGGCGCAGGCGCACGGTGCTTTCAAACAGAACCGCCCCCGGATGCACTTCAAACTTTAAAGTGTACTCCTTTTCCCCAGTTGCAAGCACAATTTCTGAGAACTCTGTGACAGAGAGCGGGTTTGCCCAGCACGGTGTGCACGGCGTTCCAGCGAGCTGCTGATTCACTTCCCTGATGCTGAATACCACTAATTTGCGAACTAGTAACAAAATGTCTGTTGATTTTTTAGAGACTTCCAAATTCCGGTCTTCGGTGTGAACAACGTCCCAAGCTTTGAGAAGCCACCTTGTCACGGCGGTGGCGCTGCTGTTCGTTTTGTCCACGGTGAAATTTTTGAAAATTGTAAGTGGATTAGGTATGGAATAATATGAATCCGGAAATATAACAAATTGAACGATTAGGAGAACAATCACTGAAATTAATACGCCTATTTTAATCTGCCGGTTACACTTCATTGCACCGGAAGAGGAGTAGCCGAAGAGCAAGCGTCCCCACCGAACTAGACAATTTTTTTTTGCTATTTTAGGAAATAGTTTTCAAAATTTCACTTTCACTTTCAAAAAATATTAAAAAGAAACTTGTGCAGCCAGCCGCCGTGGAGCGGTTCTCAATGCTGTCCCAAAATGCAAACAACATGGACTTTCGAACATGAAAGGCTCCTTTTTCGACTAAAGAGCGTTTTTTTTTCTAATTTCTAAAGGAAGTGCTTAAGCGTTTCGAAAGGACATTGTATGTGACGATGAAGCGAACATACTTGAAGAAAATTATTACGTGAAACACAAAGTAGGTCAACGGCTGTCCGCAAAATGATAACGTAAACAGTCGGTTTTTATGTTTGCTATTGTAAGTGTGCTAATCGATTTGATCAGGAAATTAATTTTCAGATACTTGACGCAGCCACTTAAAGTGAAAGGAAATCAAATTTTCGAATGGGCTTCATTCAAATAATGTTAACTTTACAATCAGACTAAAAGAGTAAAATCCAAAGCCGAAGAAAATGTTTTGGAATCTGTCAGTGATTTGCTAATTTGAAAACCTACAATATTTAGAAACTTTTTGGAAATAGCATCGCATGATGTTTCCTTTACTTGTCCAACAAATACCTGGATAGGGAAATAGCGTGATCATATAAATTAGAGCATGAAACATTTTCTTTTTCGTGCGTGCTCAGCGCTTGAAATGAATTACCAGCCTAAGCGGTTTATGGATTTAAAAAACATGCACTGGAGTCATCGGTTTGACTTCCAGGAAAATGACATTTTCGTTTCGTTTTCGACAATGTCGTAGCTTTTGGCATTCCAGTGCACTTCCAGCTCATTTCGAAACTTGGGAAAGTAACCTACCACATGGTCATCTACTAACTAAAAGTTTTGAATCACTTGCACTTCCCTGTATTCCATTTACTCGAATTTAAATAACTTGAAGTGGGACAGCATCCACAAAAAGACTGGCAAACAGTACTTTTCAAAATAACTCAATATTGCAAGCAATAAATTGTTCTAAACATCGGCCCTAATGTCTTACTAATTTAATTGTAAGTTTATCTCACCCCCTCCAATTAATTACACAAACAGCTTTTAATAATGATTATATTATTACACAATATTACAACCATTCTTGGATGAAATATGTTATTAATTTTAACTAATTGAATTGCCTGCAGCTGCAATTAATTAAACAAACAACTTTTAATATCACCATCATTCAGGGGTAGCACCTTGAGATCCTCGTCAGCGACTTTGCACTCATCTTGGGACAGCCCTTGAAAATCAGCCCACATCTCCTCAAGCGTCGAATTTGTGACGAAAGTGCTCATCTTTAAAAAAAAAAATTTAAATACATTTTTTTAGTAATTAAAAAAAAATCCCTGAAAAATAATATCTCTGTCCGCTTACAGTTTTTAGGATGTCGCAACGATTTGCACCTTTTCCGTAACTAATTAGACGAGAATTGATTGGGCGAATCCCAACTTCTCGAGCCAACAACCCCATTACGTACACATCACTTAAAATTAATAGAAATTTAATAATTAGAGTTAACCCCTTGAATAGTTAAAGTCTTACTCCATGTGAATAATTGGCGTTGTGAGGGAGGCTTTTAGCATGGCTTCCAATACATCCGTACGTACAATGTACGCTACGCCACTAACATAGCCAGCGTAATAGTTGGGAGCGTACATGTACCTCGGCACATAGTACTTGGTCATGTAGCTAACATTCCGAACCGCTTTTGTCCCGCAAAATGCAACACCGCTGAAAAAAAAAATTAGCAATTCGTAATTTCTAAGAAACCAGCCACCGTGTTACAAGATTAATAAAGTAGCTACGGCGTGGTCTTCTGTTAAATTTCAAATTTTGAATGTAACAATTTCCAAAACCCGGATTCTCCGAAATCCTATCACAGTAGAATTGGAAATGTCGGTAAATGATGACATTCAAAATTTGACAATTAGCTGCTCACGCGGTATAATTCTTAGAAACTGCCGCAGTACATAACGGTTACACAATTCCAAGGCGAAAGATTTACTGTCAAAATGACTGCCATAAGTAAAGCGAATTTTAGTTCAAAATAAACTTACATTATCTCCACCCCTTGATTCACTGCTGCAATACGTAAAGCCAGTGGTACGTTTACGAAGAAGTCATCGTCAGCCTTCAGGATCCACCGTGGCATCGCCGCTTCCTGGCCCTTGCACTGCGTCACCACCCAGTTGTACATGGAGAGGTGGCTCAAGGTCAAATTGTGATACGAATCTGCAAAATCAGCCTGGACAATGTCATTGTTCTCCAGAAATTCTTCATCGATTTCTTTCTGCAACTTCTCATCGTTCACAGCTCCGAACAGGAACAGAAGCCTCGCACCGTTGGCTTCCAGGAAGCTAAAATTTCCGAATGTGCTTCGAATTGACGCTCTCTGACTAAAATGCTTGGGGGCGGAGCTAATGAAAACCAGCATCTTCACTTCCGGTCCACAGAATCCAAGATTTTTATGATTTACTGGACTTTTCAGGTAGAGATCCATCGTAGAAAAGCGAATATAGTCTGGAACGGACATGCTTGTATTGACAGGCCATGTAGGAAGCTCTGGATCGGATTTTGTCCATGCTTCTCTCGCACTGGCTGTAACTTTTGCAGCATCATTTAGCTCTTCCGGGCAAATGCAAATTGGAACCACAGCTATTGGCACCCTTGAATTACGGAAAATAGTATAAAAATGTTGGCAATTTTTCCCTGCGCCGCTGTCTAAGCGCTTCGCTCCAATGAACAAGAGATCAGGAGAGGGATAAGGATGCGTCGCATTTGGAGTGTCACGGCGCAGGCGCACAGTGCTTTCAACCGGAATTGCCCCCGGATGCACTTCAAACTTTAAAGTGTACTCCTTGACCCCAGGGGAAAGCTCAGCTTCTGAGAACTCTGTGACAGAGAGCGGATTCGCCCAGCACGGTGCACACGGTGTTCCAACGAGACGCTGATTGACTGCTCTTACGCTGAATACCACTAACTTGCGCACAAGCAGTAAAATGTCGGTTCTTTGCTTGGAGATCTCCAAATTCCGGTCCTGATTGTTGACAAAGTCCCACACTTGGAGAATCCATCGCGTCACCGCTGAGCCGTTGCTGCTTTGGTCAACGGTGAAATTTTTGAAGGTGGCGAGCGGTTTAGCGGTGGAATAATGGGAATTTGGAAGTATAAGAAATTGAACTGTTAGCAGAACGATCACTGTTACCAATACGCCTACTTTTACATATCGACTCCACAAAAGCTTCATTGCGTAGATTGAGAAGGCGGCGTAATGAATGAAGTGTTGTATTTAGGGTTGTTGTTTTCCCAATGTCAAAGGGTTTCATAAAAAAACTATTAAAATTATAAACACGCCTTCTGACTGATAAACAAAATTAGATGTACGGGGGTCATCTTCATCTTCAACGAGGAAATATGCTGCGCAAAACAACGCACCGACGCAGCATACTCGACGCACCTAACTTATTTTTACTTCTATTGTTTTATTACATATGGAGTCGATTTTGCAAATGCTGCTCCAAATACTTGGTGGCACTCAAACTCAAAATGAAATCAGAAGGTGACAACAATTTTATGAACGAAACCGGAAGTGAATGCTTGCACAATAGTCAGTGTGAATCTGAGGCTCTGTTTGTACTTAGCTTATTAAATTGAATTTGACAATTACTTTTAAACTGTCCGAATTTAGCTTTGAATGACGCTTCATCCGTCCGTGTGGATTGCGGTTGTGGATTTGTGGACAAGAGATGTTTGAGCGGAAAGTGTAGCATTTCATTTTAAATCATAGCCAAACAACCCCATCCTAGGACAGGGAGCCTAAATAAATCTATTTAAATTTGTGGATTTGTTGGAGTTTATTTTATTCAAACAAACAGACACGGTTTACAGCTGGAATCAGCGCCTTCACTTCCAGAACACTTTCGTCCAAAAAGCAATCGTCTGCGTTCAACAGCGGTGTATTAAGGACGGTCCATTGAACCTCCAGATCAGCACAGTTCAGAACATGGGAACTGACCTAGGGTTTAAATTTAAATTAAGTTTAGTTTAAAGTTTCGTTAAAGTTTTTAAGTAGCGAGAAAGCTAAACTTTCTGTTTTTGAAATGGTCTACATTTTTCAAAATGGTTTAAAAAGGACGCATTTTTTTTAAATAGTCCACTTCTTTTCCAAGGGGCAGGATCCTTAAACATAAAGTTCCTTTCGCTACTTTGTGAAAATCCGTTTTTACCAGGATTGGTTGATTTAATTTCTTTCAGTTTAATATAGTTGTTAAATTACCATCAGTTTCGTGTTGCAAATGTCTGGGTCTATTCTCTTATAAGTGAACAGTGTGGAATGCCTTGGACGAATTTGAGCCTCTTTGGTCAGGAGGCCCATGACGTAGCAGTCGTCCATGTGGGTCAGGGGCGTGTGTCTGGATGCTCGCAGTATTGATCTAAAAATGCTTGTTTGAACAAGGTAGGCCACGCCACTGACGTAGCCAGCATACCAATTTGGAGCGTACATGTACCGAGGTACGTAGTACTTTTGCATGTATCGTGTATCTCGGATGGCTTTAGTGCCGCAGAAATGGATACCCCTACAAAAGGATGCAAATATTTGTGTAAAGAAATTCTAAAAAAAAAAATTGAACTTTTTTGAACGCCAAAAAGTGGTTTTTGATGTCGGCTTTGAGTAGCTTACAGCATTTCGGTGTCAGGATTTGCCTCTGCGGCGCGCAATGCTAAAGGCACGTTTAAAATGAAATCGTCATCGGCCTTGAGAACCCATTTTGGCATTTGGTGACCATTATGACAGCGCTTCACCACCCAATTGTACATGGACAAGTGACTTAGGCTTAAATTGTGATACGAATCAGCGAAGTCCGCTTGAACAATGTCCTCGTGTGCTTCAAACTCAGCATCAATTTCAGTCTGGAAATAGAATATGAGCTTTTGATAAACTTAAGATATTAAAAAATTCAGAATTAAATATGTTCTCAAGCAATTTTACGTTGATAATGACCGGCAAAACTTATGCTTCCCAAAATAGTTTCCTGAATTTATGAAAATTGACTGTTGTCAAATTACCCGCATGTATTCTTTAGAATTGAATTTTAAAAAATCAAAAGCTTGTATTGAAAACATTTATTACAATTTGAACAACAACCGCTTTGACAAAGGTATTGGATTTTTATACTGAAATGATGCAATACTAGCCCGTCCTAGGACAGGCCAACTTTAATTTTAGTTTTGTCCTAGGACGGACTAGTTTGGCTACTCAAGTGGTGCGTTTCTTTGCTCCACTCTTCAATTCCTGTGAATTTTTTTTTCGTAATGATAAAACAATTTTTATCACTCACATTACGCACTACTTTTATTAAGAAGAATTACCGAATTTTACCTGTAATGTTCGATTTGTTATTTTTCCGAAAAGGAACAACAACCTTGCCCCTAGCAGCGGGTGAAGGTACTTGGGATTTCCAAATGTTTTTCGAATTGTGTTTCGTCGGGCGGTATGCGTCGGCGCAGAACTAATGAAAACAATTATTTTAACGTCAGGGCCACAAAATTCAGTCCTGTTGGACGGAGTCTTGGTGTAAAGATTCTCATTTCGAAACGAAATGTAGTCGGGAACAAACATCGGCGCATTCGGCGGCCATGAAAAAAGTTCTGGATCCGTTTTCTTCCATTCGAATCTCAGCCTCGCCGTCCGTTCTTCTGCTTTCTGCATTTCTTCTGGGCAGAGACAAATCGGGCGCAGCGATTGACGGACGCTTCCGCATTTTCTCCGTAACTTGTCGAGCCGTCTCCCGTTCACGAAAATGAGGTCGCTTCCTGAACCGGAAGTGCCCTCTACCACAATTACCGTCGCTTCAAACGGTATCCCTCCAGGTTGCGCCTCGAAATGTATTTTGTACAACTTTCCACTGTTAAAAACGCTGCGCTCTTGAACTTTTGTCACTGAAAGCGGGTTAACCCACCAATTGGTACATTCGGTCGCTTCACGCTCACTCAGACGCTTGTTCACTTCACGCACGCTAAATAACACTAATTTTCTAACTAACAACAGTAAATCATGACGATCTTTAGAAATCCTGGCTTCCGGACCTTCATTTAACATGTCCTCCCTGGTCAGCGTCCAGTTTCGTGTCCAGAGTCTACTTTCTCTGTACTTTGAAACACTTTCCTGTGTCTCAAAGCGCATGCGCTGAAACCGCGAAAGCGCTGCTTGTGTTGTAATATTTGTACTTGCATCACTCGTTGTGTCTGTGCTGGATTTTCTAAAATATCCTGGAAAGTCTGTGAAGACAATAACGAGAAGAAGTTGGCCTCCGATCACAATGCCGAGGGCAAGGATCCACTGACGAGACATTTTGTAAGTGAAGTATTGGGCATTTGGTGACTTATTTCGATGACTATTTCCTGTCATCGAAGTGATGCTCATAAATATGGCATATCTTCGCCTGGATGCTGGTTGAATGGACCAGCAATATGCAAATTTCCATAAGGACAACAGAAGAGAGCTCTGTAAGACGAAAGAACGCTTTGGGTGTAGGATTGGAATAGTAATCATCGTCGAGTCACAGCGCTTGATAATGCGCAAAAATTTGCAATTCAAATTTCCGGTGGCCCAAATTCGCTTTGATGAACATTGAGTGACAATTTGGAGATTACAAGAGTTAGCTTTACTAATCATTGTTAATTTTATTTTTGCACTTCCTCTGGACCATTGTATAGGAAATACGCAGCGATGGGTGACTTTTTTTTTGACTCTATTTTAATAAATACCGTTTTTTGTGTAGTTGTACTTTTTTAGAATTGCCAAATAGAGGATGTACATGCAGTCTAAAAGAGTCTATGAGCTCCGTCCTAAGAGGGGCTTGTTTGGCTTTATGTTGATTTTTGTATTTCATTGAAAATTCAATACATTTTCTTACTAAATGTTTACATTGATTGCGCCCATCCGTTTTAGGAGTAAAATAATGGATAATTTTTACATTACATTTTTTTATTTATAATTATTTGAAATTTATTTAGCATTTTCAACGCACTCAATAGCTTCTTGTACTTGTAAGTAAAGTATTTACACAGAAAAAAAAAACAAGTTTTGCTGGTTTTCCGTTTTCTGAGGTGAAAAACCGGACCGAGTTCAATAAACACATCCAGCATTAAATGCAGTCAAAGCATTTCAGCAGTATTATTTTCTCTGCCTGAAACTTTTACCTTTAGGATTTCCACGCAGCGTACAATGTTATTTCAGCGCTTTAGGGCTGGAATCGTTTTTGCGTTTGCGCTTCAAATTGTCAATATCGTGGGCTCCAAGTCATCAAATCGACAGCGCAATAGTGCCGAGTCATCGGTCAAAGTACTTCTTGGTGACAAGGGTAACAGTCCTGGATATGTAGGAAGCCTAGAAAATGTTAAGGGCGGCGCATCAGTGGCAGCGTTTAAGGGCATTCCCTATGCCAAGCCGCCCATTGGTGAACTACGCTACAAGGTTAGAAAAACTATAATTTAACGTAATTTGCGATTTAATTAATTGATGTTTCGTTAAGTTTTTTGTATTTCTTAATTTTGGTAATAAAGCCGCCGGTACCATTTGTGGAGACGGAAGTGCGCAACGCGTCAAATTTTGCACCAGCATGTCTCCAGTGGGATCTTTTTGGAAATCAAAATTTGACTGGTTCGGAGGATTGTCTTCATCTAAACGTTTTTGTAACACAAAATCGCTTGAATGAAGACCAAAAACTGTTGCCAGTGATGGTTTTCTTTCATGGAGTAGGGTAAACTAAATAGTGAAAACAAAACGCAAAATCAAAATCCCTAAAATCGGAAATTCTTAGCGTAAGTGCGTGACAAATTATATTTTAGATTTATTGCCGGACAATCGGATACGTACAATCCAGTGGATTTGGTACAGAAGGGTCTCGTGGTTGTTACCGTGCAGTACCGCCTAGGGGCCCTTGGATTCCTTAGCAGTGGCGACTCTCTCCAGCCTGGAAACATGGGCTTGCTGGACCAAGTAGAGGCACTGCGATGGGTTCAGAAAAACGTTGTACATTTCAAGGGCGATCCCAAGAAAGTAACAATTTTCGGCCAATCCGCTGGAGCCGTTGCTGTTTCACTCCATTTGATTTCGCCACTCGCAAAAGGCACGCTGACGCAGAATTTAAAAAAAAATTTACTAAATTTTTCCTAAAATTACAATTTTGCTTATTTTAGACAAGAAATTTTTTGTTACAACAATTTCTATCTCTTTCAGGCCTTTTCCATAGAGCAATCATCCAAAGTGGAACCTTCCTAGCTCCATTTTCAATTCAGAAGCATCCAATCACGCATGTCCAGCGCTTGGGATCGAATCTTGGTTGCATTTCTACTGATACAAAAACGCTGCTAGATTGTATCAGATTCTCCGATCCGAGAGAAGTAGTTGTTACAGATGCACTTGGATCAGAAAGGGTACTTTATTGAACCTTTACCGGGTCGTTAAAAAAATCAATCAATTCTATCTTTAATTAAGTCATTTTTACATAAGGCATCTGGAAATGATCGTAAATCAAGCCGCTCCAACAAAAAAGCACCCAACGCTGGGCCAGTCATTCAATACGAAGAAACGTCCGGTTGGCCCACTTACATGTCGGAAAACCCTGTCACGACCCTCAAAGATGGACGCTTCACTCAAGTACCAGTGATCTTAGGTGTTACGCGAGATGAGAGCGCTAGTGCCGTACTCAGTAAGCACATGAAAAATACTTAGCGCTGAAAGTATCTTTTTTAACTAACTTTCAAAACAAAAATTTCATTTTTACTTGCAAAATACTTCGTTTTAGATAACTTAATTCCACGTCTAAGTAACGCCAGTTCCAGCGATCCAAAGTACCCGGAACGAGTTTTCCTTAAAAAAGTGATTAAGGGCTCCGGATTCGTGAATAATACTGACGTCCTCAAACTCGCAGTAAAATTCGAATACTTTAAAAATTATCCAATGTCCGACGTTTCCGAGTTGCGCGACGAGTACATCAGCCTCCAATCAGATTTCAGCATCATTTCGCCAGTGTACCGAACCGCCGTCCTCCTGTCCAAGGTCACCAAAACCTATTTCTACACATTTGAGTACGAAGGGCTTCATTCGTTTGCCGAAATTTTGACGCAAGCGCCGGATCGTGAACCTAGGGAGCCGGCAGGTCACCGAGCGAATCGACAGCTTTCGACGAACGAAAAAGAAATGCTGGAAATAACGCCAGAAATGGCGGCCGAACTTGAAAAATTGGGTGGGGACGCTTTGCATTTACACGACCACAGCCGTAAGTACCGAAAATTCAGTTGACCAAAATCAAACAAGCCCGTCCCGTTCTAGAAAAAAAGTACCCTTAAGGGACGACCCAATAAGTTTCCAGTAACGAACTTTCAATTTTTCAAGCATCATCTGGATCTTGAAACACTTCGAGTTAACCCCTGTCACGCACGCACGACAAGAGCCTTTCGCTTTTATTTATAAGAATTCTTAATTTCCAAAAAATACTGATCAATATTAATTTACTCAGGATATGTAATTCATGGTGAAGAACTCCTATACTTATTTCAATTTCGAAATCCGATGACAAATTCCATCATTGACATTGCCGATGGCGAAGGGCTGCATGTTCGAGACGTTGTGACATCTCTTTGGCACAATATGGCGGAGTTCGGGTATGGTCACTAACGTTTACTTTAAGCGATACGGTAACCGAACAATGACGATAGTGCTATTGACCTTTGCAGTGAACCAACGACCAATGACACTCAACTGAACGTTTCTGTTCCCTGGAAGCCGTTTTCAGCAGAAGCGCCCTACACGCTTCGGATTGGTGACAAAGCGTCTCTGTTAATTTCTTACCGGCATCGTAAAATGCTCTTTTGGTCAACACATTTGCCCGAATTGGAGAGCGTCGAGATGCAGTGTAGCTAAATTTCCAACAATTATATTTATTTAAATCCAAGGTGTTAATAAAAAATACCAGTTTACAAATACAATTGATGGCATTTGGGTCGATGTCACGTTCAAAATTGACGCAACGTCGCGAAACCAAAAAAAAAAGTGTGGATTTTTTTATGTTTACTGGTCAAACATACAGTACTTAATTTCGTCCTCAAGTAATCCATCGACCATAAGTTCTTCGTCGTCCAATTTGCAGTCATTTTGGGACATTCTGTGAAAATCAGTCCACATATCCTCCAGCGTCATGTTTGACGTAATGCAGGAACTCGTCTTTGGTAAAAAAAAAATGCCACAAATTATTTTAAATAAAATGGAACAAAAAATAAGTCAAAGTAAATACAAAATAAAAATAAAACCGAGAGCTTACTGTATTTACGATGTCACAAGGATGATCAGCATCTCCGAAATTAATTAAATCGAAATCTGTTGGACGAATACCAACTTCTCGAGTCAACAGACCCATAACGTATGCATCGCTTAAAATTTGTAACATTTGGATAATTAAGTTGTAGCAATGAAAACATATTTATGTTAGGTCTTAAACTTATAGAAGAGAGTTCTTACTCCATGTGAATAATGGGCGTGGTCAGGGAAGCTTTGAGCATTGGCTCCAGTACGTCAGTACGAATAATGTATGTTACGCCACTCACATATCCGGCATAATGATCTGGAGCGTACATATATCTCGGTACATAGTATTTCGTCATGTAGATGACACTCCGAACAGCCTTTGTCAAGCAGAACAGCGCTCCTCTGTACAAAGTGGGACAAAATTGGTTCAATTTTAGTCTATATTTCAAAAAAATTTCAAAAAAGAAAAATGTCAATGTCAAAAATGCCTTTTTTCAATAAATATAAACCTAACGCAAGAACGCAACTTACATTAATTCAGCTTCTGGATTAAGGTCAACGACTCGTAAAGCCAGCGGCACGTTGAGGAAGAAGTCATCATCTGCCTTAAGGACCCACCGTGGCATCGCCGTTCTCTGACTCTTGCACTGTGTCACCACCCAGTTATACATAGAGAGGTGACTCAAGGTCATATTGTGATACGAATCTACAAAATTTGCCTGGACAATGTCATTGTTCTCCAAGAATTCCTGGTTAATTTCTTTCTGTAACTTCTCATCACTGACAGCTCCAAAGAGGAACAGAAGCCTCGCACCGTTCGATTCCAGGAAACTAAAATTCCCAAAAGTGTTTCGAATTGACGCTCTTCGGCTAAAATGCTTGGGGGCGGAGCTAATGAAAACCAGCATCTTCACTTCCGGTCCACAGAATCCTCCACGTTTATTAGTAGCTGGACTTTTCAGATAGAAATTCATTGTGGAAAAGCGAATATAGTCTGGAACGGACATACTTCTATTTGGCCTCCAGGAAGGAAGCTCTGGATCAGATTTGTTCCAGGCTTGTCTTGCAAGGAGCGTCACATTTTCAGCGTCAGTCACCTCGTCGGTACACAAGCAAATTGGAATCTGATTTGACGTCAGTGGCACTCCTGGACAACTTTCAACTTCACTGTCGTCTAAGCGCCGTGCACCAAGGAAAAACAGGTCTGACGAGGGATACGGATGCGTCGCGTTTGGAGCGTCACGGCGCAAGCGCACGATACTTTCAAAAGGAATCGCCCCTGGATGAACTTCAAACGTCAGATCGTACTCCCTGGAACCGTCCGGAAGCACATTTTCTGAGAATTCCGTTACGGAAAGTGGATTTACCCACCAGGGTGTACACGGTGTTCCAGCGAGACGCTGATTCACTTCCCGAACGCTGAAAATCACTAATTTACGCACCAATAGCAGAATGTCAATTCTTTGCTTGGAAACCTCCATAATTCGATATTCATCGCTGACAAAGTCCCAAAATTTGAGAATCCATTTTGTCGTGTTGCCCCCTCTGCCGACGCTTTTATTCAAAAGGAAGTTACTAAATATGGAGGAAATTCTACTTGGCGCGGAATTGAAGAAATTAGGAAATATTAAATGAAACGCTATTAATAAAAACGCTGATATTAGAACACGTAATTTCACGTTTCTCCTACACTTCATTGTTGGTCACCTTTTAGAGTGAAGCATCAAATTAGCCCTGATTTTCGAAATTTATGTTTAAGAATCGCAACAAATTAATATTATTTTTGCGAAGAACTATTTTGCAATAACTTATTGAGCAATGACCATTTAAATCTAAATAATTAATTTTACTTATAAAGTTTTTACAACTAATAACATATAAGTAATGTCACTCGATTTCAACTTGCACCGTTTTCTGTTTGTACAAAAATGGTACTGAATCATTATGGCGCGCGTTGATACTTGTACACGGCTCACCGTTGTTTTTGTGACTAAAAAAAGTTACAAAATTCGAACATTTCTGCCCCAATCGCTGAAGCGAAACAAATGGAAGCAAGTAATAGGACCTAAAAAAAAGGACCTAAAAAAAAGGGCCTAAAATAAAGGGCCTAAAAAATAGGGCCTA